>PVKY010001024.1:0-36240 GCA_004027775.1 Bradypus variegatus | reverse complement strand
GAGTGTCTGGCAGGTAGTAAGCACTTGTTCAGGCTGTGCATATGAAAGAATTGTTAAAGAACATTATCCTACTTTATATTTATAAAATTTACAGAGTGCTTTAATTAGGATTGTAGTTACCATTCTTGAGAGTTTGCTCTATGCCAGGCAGAAAGCTTTACAACTTCATAAATTAGATACTACTATCATCTCCATTTTATAGGAGAAGTTGGGGTTCTAGCAGAAGTAAGAGCCATAGCAGGACCCCAGCCCACGTCTGTAGGACATTCAACCCCACACCTTTAAATACTATATTAGTGTTTCTTTTGAACGTTGAAAGTGCCTTGTTTGGCTAAGGTGAGTATTGTCATTCCCCTTTTGCAGAGTAAGCTGGAGTCCCAAGTGAACCCAAAGTCATACAGATGGTTCGTCTGAGCTTAGGATTCCAGACTGTTGGTGCACAACTGCTGTTCGCTGTCATGGCCAAGTGGTCTGGCTTGGTCCCTGTGGCCAGTTTTAGGTGTTTTAGGAACACTGGCTATTATAAGCAATGTGCAAGACAGCAGAATGCACTTATTAACAGGATCCTTTTAAAAAAGAAAAGAGAGTCCTAGAACAGCATGGATGTTTATTGTAGAAGTTAGTGAAAACTAACTCCCTAGGACTTGAGAAAAGCTAGCATCTCTTTTATTCAGTATAACTTGGGGTTCTTGCTAAGTTTTATTTTAGAGAAGTAACATGATGTGTAAGATGTGGTCTGATTATATAATATCAAGTATGTGGCTAGTCTCTCTGCAGGCCAGACCTGGTTGATCAACTTAATTTGCTAGAAGTTGCAGTTATATAAGCTGCTGAGATAAAGGTGCATTCATTCTTTGGACATGACCTCCATATTTTATTTTAGATTAAATTAGAATGCATCCCTGGCTTAAAATTTCAGTAGTCTCTTAGTTGGAATATACTTTTTCAGACTTTATTCTCTTGCGGCTTTTCCATTTTAGAAATTTAAGTCCATTTGTGTGTCTGGTTCTCTTGTGAGATAATCTTGATTCATCTCCAGTCTCTTCCTTCACAATTCCTCCCGTATGGCACAGCAAATTACACCTACCTGAATATAACATAGGCTCCCCATTGGGCTCCTAAAATACAATTTCCCGAGGCCTGAGTAAGGGATGGAACCTGAGCTCTTGCCCAACATGCCAGATCCTCAGAGCAGCTGCCAGCAACCTCTCCAACCTGAACTGGCAAACAGAAGAGAGAACGAACGTCTACAGGAGTAGAGTGATAGGTTGGAGAAGATCAGGCACACCCTGGCTGGAAACAAATTCAGTTTGAGTTTTCTAATAAGCTACATCTTAGTGAAACGGCTTTAGAAACGAAAACATCCCACCAGTGGCTATCCTGCTTATTCTAAATTGTTCTCTTGAGCATGTCTTCATTCTTTTGCTAAGTAATGTATTTCTTCCATCTGGTCCTTGCTTACACCTTTCTGGTTGGGAATGCCCACCTCCAGCTGCTTTGTCTCTCCAGATCCTACCAGCCTTTCATACCCTTAGCCACGGTTCTTGTCCATTCTACCCTTCTAGCCCCAGCTAAGTGTACTGTCTTCTCAGCTCCTGTGCACATATGGCCTGCATCATCTACCTGGCAGTCAGTCACCATCTCTGCTTTCACCTCTCCTTCCGTCTCTCGTGCATTTATTTATTTGTTTATGTGACCTTTCTTAACCACTGATTTTGTGGTCCGTGAGGCAGCAACCCTGGCTTGCAGCTGGCAGGCAGCCTGATAACAGGGGGAGCTGGAAGAGAACTTCACATTTTCCAGGCAAGGAAATTCAGACCCGGAGAGAGAGGTGACGTGTCCACGGCCGTACTCCTGGTGAGTGACTGGACCTGACCGACAGTTTAGATGCCCTTTCTGGAAGGAGAAGCCACAGTTCAATACCCCGAAACACAGAGCGCAGAGCAGTGCTCCCCAGTTGTGGCGAGGTGTGTTTGTGCTCGGAGTCCCCTGAACCGAGGAAAGAACTGCTCTCCTAAAGGGTTTGGGGAAGTGCCTTTTCACGTTTCAGGAGATTCTTGGAATGGAAGAGTCTGGGGGTTGGGTGACCTGCAGGGGTGTGTGTGGCTGCTCCTGGTCTCTGGGAAGAGTCTGGGGGTTGGGTGACCTGTAGGGGGGTGTGTGGCTGCTCCTGGTCTCTGGGGTCAGTGGTTGCTGACTGGCCTTGGGAAGCCGTTCCATTCATGGTGTGCTTACATCAGGATGGGTTTAAAACCCATCACTACTTCCAGGGAACAATTTGTCCTTTCCTAGGTGCACGGGAACTTGTTATTCTCACCTGTCCTAGAATCAGCCTAACACAGGCTTACGTCCGTCCCCACTGAGAGCATGTCAAGCACAGGTTTAGGGATCCACAGACCTGGGCTCAAATCTTCTCATGAAATAAGTCACTTAATTGCTGTGCTCTTCAATCTCCTAAAAAAGTTTGCCTGAAAGGTGGGTGTTACAAGATTAAATAAATTAACAGGATGTATGTGAAGTACTCGTTATTTGCTTTGCAAAGTTTGTTTACTTCCCTAAACTGAACATTTACATTTTCATCTCAAAGATCAGATCCAGTGTCTTGGGTGTGTATCTGTGGAGATGGGGTGTTTTGGTTTTGGTTTTGTTTTTTTAATTAAAGAAATTTTAAGTTTACAGAAATTATAGAAAAAGCACAGTTCCATATGCCCACCGCCCCTTCGCACACAGTTTTCCCTATTATTAGGTTTTTGCATCGGGGTGGTACCTTTGTTACATTTATGAGACAGTATTACTGTAATTATACTATTATCTGTAGTCCACAGTTTACATTAGGGCTTTACTGTTCTATTGGGTTTTTAAATTTTTTATTCTGGTTATATATATAACAACTTAAACTTCCCCATTTTAACCACTATCAGGTCTGCACTTCAGTGCCTGCAGACATGTTCCATGGCTTTGTTCTGCCTTGTAACGGAAGTATATCACTGGTGCCCCAGAGCCTTTTCCAAGAGGTGACAGCTCCTTTCTCTGGCCCAGGGAACCTCTGCTCTGGCTGCCAGTCAGAATTGCTTGGAGAGCTTGAGAAACTGCTGATACCAGTCTGCACCCCTAGCGAGTCCGATTTACTTGGCGCGGGGCAGAGCCCGTGTGATACTAGCGTGCAGTCCGGGTTGAGAACCACCGGATGGGCTAACTGGCCAGCTTCTTAATTGTTGCTCATGTGACAGAGAATTAATGAAGAGCTTTGCTGGGTTAGATTTTAATTGGTCTTAAGTATGGACTGTTCTTGTTAAAAATTGTTTTGAAAATTGTAAAAATAAGAAACAAACCAAGTATTCAAGTGGGATATTCTCTGAGCTGCATGCTCGTTATTGCTATAGCCCCCTCTTTATTATTAAAAAACGAAAAACTGCCTATATGACTTTCGAAACATGCAAAAGGTCAAGTTAGTGAGATACATGATTATGGACCAGAGATTTTCTGAAAGTAGATAACAAAATTGTCTCTAGTTTTGAAATGAGCTTTCCTTTGGGATATTTCATGTATTATGCATAAGGTTTATTAAACATTTTCTTCTTCCCAAAAGGTCTGTTAATCTCTAAATTTGGAAGTTAATCCATGAACAAGGAGAACATGTATTATTTATAAATTTCTTTAGTGTCTGTCTTTGTAGGAAGTGTCATGTTATTTAAAAATAATATTCATGCGTCCAATGAATTAATGTACATGGGTCCTCTCTGTAATCCTGAAGTCACCCCTATAAAATCACAAGAACTCTTTGCTGTCAGGAACGAAGGGCACGTTAGTCAAGAATCTTTCCATGTTCCTTTCTTCCTGGTTTTGGGGAAACTTCTCATCAGTCGAAGCACTGAATGTTGAATTTGCCGAAAGAATATTGGCCCACCTTCCACCTAGGAGGTATGAAGTTGCTGAGGTATTTTTACTTCCAAGATTGACTTATCTAGATCTGTAATACACTATATTTGTTTTTTTTTTGATAAACTTTTTATTTTGGAGTAATGTTATATTTACAGTGTACTCTTCACCCAGTTCCCCTTAATACAAACATCTTACATAACCCTGGTGTGTGCATCAAAGTTAAGAGATTAACATTGGGACATTTAAGACTCCATAGTTTCATTTTTCTGTTTCAGGATCTAGTTCAGGATACCACTTTGCATTTACTACTACGTTTATTTTAATTTTAACTTAAAAGAGCAGTTTGGGTGGGTTGTGTTTATTAAATATGTTCATAAAATTCAGTATGTCCTGAGAAAATGGTGTAAACATGGCAGCCATGAGGCGCTAGTGTTACTTAATCAGATGAACACATTCAATTATAACATTTTTATTTAGAACCTTTTGAAAAATTGTTTTTGTTCGTGGAAGAGCGTGCAGAATTCCCAGTGTAAAACTAGCAGCCATGGAGCATTTCGTAAGGTCGCTGCTTCTAAACAGCAGGCTGCAGCTGGTTGAACGGAGGTCGTTTCAAGGTTGAGTGTCGGAAGGCCCAGGAGGCAGCGGCTGCATCGTTGTAATTAAAGCTGCAAACGCACAATTTTTCAGGTTGATGCTGAGGGTAAGTGTTTGAACGATTCTCTAATGAGCCTCTCCGAATGTTTTGCTGGCAGAAGGACTCCATGAAAGATGACAGAAGAAGTTATTGTGATAGCAAAGTGGGATTACACTGCCCAGCAGGACCAGGAGCTGGACATCCGGAAGAACGAGCGCCTGTGGCTGCTCGACGACTCCAGGACGTGGTGGCGCGTGCGGAACGCGGCCAGCAAGACCGGCTACGTGCCGTCCAACTACGTGGAGAGGAAGAACAGCCTGAAGAAGGGCTCCCTCGTTAAAAACCTTAAAGACACCCTAGGTGAGTGTTCCTGTTCACTGGGAGCCAGGCTCTAAAGCTCCATTGTGTCCTGTTGCGGAGAGAAGCAGCCCTGTGCTTTTTAAGGAGGGGGTTCGTTTGTCTTTTTAGTTCGCTCTGAAAACATTAAGATCTGTTTAAAATGTTGGCATCTTTCTAGCTGTCTTTAACTCTCTGAAACCTAAGAGATCAGGAGAAATTTCATGTTTGTCATTTCCGAGAGATTTCAAAGTTTGTAGTCATATGTTATTTGACACTTCCTCGTGTTCGGGACCCCAGACATGTTTCTGTCGCCTTGCGTCAAAATTCACGGGGATCCTGAATGGAATTACCACCACACAAAATGTCAGTAGCTCTGCCTGTCTTTCCATCCAATCTCATCTTTCTCGTACAAGATCTTGTGCATCTGACCCGGATGTATAGACAAGGAGATCGCTGTTAACACTTAAAGCCTGGGTGCATATTTTCTCTCTCTCAAATGAGTAAGCCAGCAGCAGTGTGTGGTCAGAGGCCGTCGGGGGCTGCAGAGGTGGAGGCTGCTGGGAGCCTGTCCTGGGCCTCTCTGGCCGGGCCTCCTTCCCGGAAGCCTCTGGCTCTCCCGGTTGCCCGGATATCAGGGAATGGGAAAGCCACCTCGAGATGCGCAGACTTGCCTTTTTGCAGGTATCAGACTTACTTGCAATAGTCCTGCTACATATTATCTGGGAAAACAAAAGAGAGGTTTTGTCTGAAGAATGAACTGATCTGAGCTGACATTTTAAGTTATTTTTGCCTCCTTATATAAATGAGTATAATTTGGTTGTCCCTGAGATTGCTGGTTAACACTTAAGAGTTTGCTATTGAAACAGCTCTGTAGCACCTAATATTGTAACCCATGTTACATTTCCTTAGTCCTTTTTTTTTTTTTTTTTTTTTTTTAGTTTCTAATGAGAAAATTTTTTTCATTTGGGTGGTCGAGAGAGGGTGGGGAACACGTGGGGAAAAAACTGAAAATTATACAGCGAGCATGGTAGGTGTTTACAGCGTTCATAATCTTTCTTTTTTAAAAATATAATCTTTCATTTTATGCAATCTTGAAAAGTCCATTGATTTTCTAAAGCCTTCATTTGTTAGATAGTACTGTTGTGTTATGGATTAGGTTATTCTCGTGATTTGGAGAGATGAGGCCCAGAGCTACATATGGCACACACAGTCATCAGCTATCAGAGATTCTGAGCCTGATGTAGAAATTCTGTCTTCCATGGGCAATCTGGTTCATTTCCCACAAACCATATCATCCTTAGCTCCCCCCACCCCCCACCTAAGCACATCACTAGAAATAAACATTGATTCCCCAAGCTTTTCTGTGGAGAAGAACTAGATAAATCCTTTAAAGATTCCTCTGAGCTTAATTTTATTTTTTCCTAATTTCTTGCCCCCCCACGCCCACCCCTTTTTTTGGGGTACTCTCAAGATTGTAGTAAGCATGAAACGCCCAGACATTAGCAGACAGTAGAATAAGGCAAGGCAAACACTCTGGATAATCTAGAAATTCCCTGTAATAACTTAAGGGGTCATTTTTTTCCCTTCAGCTTTTAGAAGGAGAAAAGACAACCAAGCCTCCAGCTGGGCTAGGCGCTGCGTCTTTCACCCAGTGTGACTGAGCTTCTTGGTGAGCTCCCAGGTCTCCGATGAGCTGAGCCTGTCTCAGGCACGCACCGCCGGTGCGGGTGCGGCCGTCTCCCCAGCCCTGACAGATGGCCACCCAGCCTCCCCTGGCACACTTCTACTTTTAGAGTCAGCCAATTCCATTTTTGGAGAACACAGATTGTTAGAAAGTTCTTCCTTAAATAGAATCAAAATTTGTGTTTCTTTAACTTCTCCTGTTGGCTCTTACTTTGCCCTCCGGAGCTGCAGGGAGTAAATCTTAGTCCTCTTTTGTAGAATGAGGCTCTCCTCCAGGCTTCAGTCTAAATTCTGTCACACATTTCCTTGGAAACACGTGTACCAAGCATTATATATTTTTAAAATATGAATAAAATTATGTTTTGAACACCCGTATCTATTCGGAGTGGCAGGTATTTGCAGTCTGAAGGCTCTTTTGGGAGTCTGGATCCCCATCATCAGAGCCCCCTCCCCCTATTTTTTGTTTATCCTTGTTGATATTTTGATGTGTTTATCATGTTCACCTAAAGCCTTGCTTTTGTTGCATAAAGAGGGACCTTGTTATCTCAACATGAGTTTCCAGGTGAAGGGGAGGCACCCCCTGACTAGAAATCATGGTGGGGTGACTTCTTGTTTTCCCAGATCCTAACCCACCTTAGATCCTGTAGATGATGGCTTCCCTGGCAGGAAGTGGGGCGAGAAAACTCTCTGTAGCCCCTCTTGCTTTCCACTAGTTTCTGTTCCTAAAAATTTTAGATTAGAGCCGAGGTGTTCACAGGCTTCCCATTTAAGTTGTTGTTGATCGTGTGCTGTCGGCATCACAATATGATTTTACACTAGTTTCCTCCGTGCCAGCAGCAGTGTCTGTTCAGCACTGAACAAGGCACTGCATATATTTACCTTCTAATCGCTGCTCATGGAATCATCACATTTGTAATTTTTACTGTTTCTAGAATTCATCTCATTTCTAAATCTCTAGTAGGATTTTCTTTCAGATGCCTGGTTTGGAATAAGGTAGCCCTGCACTCCCATTGGGGGTTCTGTGAGTCACAGTGTTATAAATGTGTGTTTATGGCTTGATTTACTGTAGAGTTCTCACCAGCTTTCTAATACTCATTTGCTGAGTTGGGATTTTTAATCAGCTTCATTTTAATACATGTAATGCTTTGTTAGAGTAACTTCAAGAGAGCAGTATGTTTAACAGAAAGATCTCTCTGTTAGGAAAAGATGATGGAAGCATTCTTTCGTTTCCTTTAATAATTTATAGTTGAATAAAACAATATAAGCTCTCATTTTCACATGGGCAAATTATTTATATACTGGATCTCCCCTCATATTCAATTTATGATCATGAATAGTCAGAGTATTTTCCCACAGATAACAAGGAGCAATTGTTAAGAACTCTTTCTGTTGACAGAGGCCAGTTGATATTTTGTAGGGCTCAGACATAAGGTTTTTGCAAGGTTCTCAGCTCAGTAGTGAGCATTCCCAGGCTATAGTCTGGATTTGATGTTGCAACTTGACTTATAAAATCATGTAGGTTAGATATTGTAAAGGCACTGGGATAAATTTTTTGAGATGGCAGAGCTTTTCCCAGGGAAGTATTTCTCCAAGATTTCTGTCCAGGCTAATGAAAAACAGTTTATATACTCACGGCACGATCCCAGCTCACGATAATGACACCATCTGGAATCCCACCAAAGCCTCAAGGGATCCTTCTCTTCTCACTGGCTAACTTAGGTCCAGGCACTGACCCGTGTTATCCAGAAAGTTGTGGTTCAGTGGATAACCTACTAGTTACCCTCCACGGGAGGGTTTCTTTTCAAAGGCGCACACACCCATCGTGAACCACCTCGGGCACCTGGAGCCAGCTGCCACCTGCCCCAGCGTCTGTCCCAGTGTGGCTGTACCTGAGGCCAGTTAGCAGCCGACCAGCGATGAGCACCAGGGCTCCTCCCTCTGTGATCCCAAGCCAGACGGGGGAGCACAGGGAGGAGGACGAAAGGGATAAGGCCGAGCAGGTGGTCGGATTGCACTGTGGGGGTGTCTGTAGACCACGGGAGCGGCGCTTCCTGGCCTGGATGATCAACAATAAAACATTTTTGGGCAGGGGCACAACATGGTCCTCTGCAGGGCCAAGAAGAAATTAGGGACAACGAAGACCAGGAAAGAGGCTTCCACTGGGCTCGAGCCAGGGTGGGATGACGAGATGGTCCGGAAGGAATGGAGGGTGAACCAGGCCGACTTGGAGGAGCCGTAAGCATGCAGGAGGAGTAAGACTGTGATTCCTAGTTGCTGGCAGGTATGGTTGGGGGTGATGTGGTTTTTACCAGATTGCTTTCCTCTTCCTAGTTCCTCGATTAACTATCCCCTGCCCTCTCAATTTGTTGGACCACACTGGATGGTGAATTTTCTTTCTGCTTTTGTCAAGTTTCCACTTAGCCTTAAAACAGCCATCAATCCTAGCTCCCAGGGCTTCTGCACTGCATCTCCTCAATGAGTTATTCACGGAGCCAGAAGGGGGTTGGTAAGGAAGGTCCCGGCCTTTGCATGGGAACCTTGAGGGGGAAGTGACAGTAGCAATGCTCATAGAAAACCATTTATAGACTGAGTTATTACTAAAGGTAAGTGATACATATGCATCTGTTGTGGAGAAGAAAGCAGTTTGAATTTCATTAATTAGTTAAATTGTGCACCTTTCTTGAGTCAGGTTTTAGGATTTAATTGGACAAATAAATGAATTCCCCACTTGCGTAAAAAAATAATTAAATATGCATAGTTTTAACAGTAGATGCTCTTACATTATTTCTTAAGCAGTAGGGTTGTGGGCAATCCTTAAGCAAAAGCATATACTGAATGCACATCTGGCTGGTGAGCCTGATTCCAGGCCCCCCTCCCTGGAGGAGGGCTTTAGGAGCTAAACCCAGTAGGGGACAGTCCCTTTCCTTCCTGGTACAGCAGCAGACATCAAGCTTTGGGAATTATTGACGCAGTTGAGGTTTCTCTAATTTCTAAAGCACACCTGTTTTGCACAGAGTGCACTTACTACATGTGCCTTAGTCATACTCATTAATTTCTATAAGATCAGACGGGCCTGGAGACTCTCTTTGTGTTCAGCAGTGACTGCAACAACTAGTAGGCAGGGAACAAGATACCGCAGCTGTGGAACAGAACAAGAACAGACCTGTGCTGCCCACGGTAACTAGATGACTTCAAGGGTAACCTGCATCAGTAAACACAATAGAAGTAACAGCTTGCAGTTTATATGGCACTTAGTAGTTTACCAAGCAGCTTACCCCTGCGTGTATTTTTCATATCAATAGTGAGACTCCAGAATTCTATCTAGGAGGGCTTCAGGGCCCTCAGACTGGCTCAAAGGGGATCTTGAGCCCATGCCCGCTTTCCAAGCAAGCTGGTTTTACTTAGATTGAATGGTTCTGACTGGTAGAGTAGCTAAGTAACACATTTAGTTACACAATTCACAAGCTTGTGAAAACATCCGTACCTCCACCCCAGGCCAACCTTGGTGGTGTGACGGATTACAGATGAGAAAATTAAGTCCTGGGAGAGGTTAACCGACCTAACCGAGAAAACAGCACAGGTCACAGGTGCATGACCGGGGCAGGACTTCAGTTTTTTTACTGAAACAAGTTATATATCTGGATTTAGTCGGTGGGCTTCTTGGTGCGTTTGATAGGACTCTGTGTGGAGTCGAGCAGTTCTGGAACGGTAGAGGAAGTTGTAGTGCTACCAGGTGCTTTTCTTTAGAGATGAAAAACAAGGGCAAGATTTGACTGGGACCTGAGTAACCGTGCGTACATGGTAACAGTGTATCAGTGGTAATTTCATAATTTTGATGGTTGTTTTGTGATTATAGAGAATGCCCTTGTTTGTGGAAATACACACAAGTGTTGGGGTTGGTGGGCATCTCGTTGCCAGCTTACTCTCAAGTGGTTCAGGGAAAGTAATGTTCTTTGTACTGTTCTTGTAACTTTCGGTAACTTAACACGAACAAACTGAACGAGTGGTTCACAGACCACTGTGGACATAAAGTCAGCTTGTGGCAGAGGTGACATTATGACTTGGGCTCCACCCCCCATCTGTGCATTTGCAGTGCTACAGTGCCTTCAATTTAGCACAGGCTTTTCCAAGATCAGCGAGTCTTCCAATATCTGCTGGGATCAGAATAACACCAGATAGATGTACGCTTGTCCCGCTGATTCTTAATCTGAATAGTTTTCTCCTAGTACGGAATGAAGAACTTTTATCAAGCAGGTTCTCTCCATATCTTTGGGGCATAAGTGAGGAAGTCCTTCTACTGGCTGGAGACCAAGACTGTCTTGAGCCAGTTTGCTGTAACCTTTCATTTAGAGCAGAGTTAGGGTGAGGGATGGTCAGAAAGGACCTCCTGGGGCCCAGAGTCTCCATGACTCATGTGGGATGTTGGGGAATTTATGTTTGGGCCCAGCAGCGTTGTAGCTCGTTGCTGCGATGATAGGTGTTCTCAACGTCTAGAGACGGGGAGGTGGTACATCGTGAATGAAATGTGAATGCAGCCTGGTTATCTGAGTTTGAGTTATCCCTTCCTCTCTGTGCCCTTGGAAACCTCTTTGAAGCCAGCTGCATTCCCTGCTCAGTGACCTTTGAAAAAATAACCAGAGGCTTTGAAATCGAGAGGCCAACATTGCATGGGGTCACCACAGTGTAATAGGGTATGTTCAGATCAGAAATGGGAGCCTGGTCAGCTTTATTTCATCTGGTGGGATGTGGAGAGAGGGTAAGGTATAATCCCTGTGTCTGGAGCTTATAATTGGGAAAATAATGTACAGAATAAACAGTCTTCATTCGAACAGTGCAAACATGGCACTGTCCCTTCTTGTCACATTGCAAACTGGGGCTGAATTATTCAGTTCAGGCATCGTACCCTAAGGAAGCAGTGTAGCGTGGTGGTTACAAGGGAGGATGCTAGAGTCTTGGTTTCCCAGCATTGCCGCATTCCTGGTTGAGGGACTTTGGGCAAGCAATTGAACTCGAAGCCTCGATCACATAGGGGAATAATTTTATCTAGGGCCTACCGTGGAAACTGGGCATTCCTGAGGAGCCCTTCAGATACCTCTGGCAGGCTTTGGGGGCAGTTGACTAATTGCCTCACAGTCAGCCCCCTGTCTCTAGAGGATTGAGTGAAATCGTTCCTGTAGGGTCACTCTGGGCTGGGTCAGACCCACAAGCACAGGTAGTGTCTCCGTTGAGGAGGGGAGGGCACAAGTGAAGATTTAGAGGCTGAAAGCTCCTAGGTGCGTGGGGGGCCCTGAGGTGAGCCAGCTGGACTGGAGCAAAGAGTGTTGGGGTCCTTAGGGACCAGGATGTGCCCACTGCGGAGGCCTTGGACATGGGGCCTGATTCCATGTGAAAAGAGAGCCCCCAGAGGTCTCCACAGCGTGCAAGGAGGAGACGCAGGGAGGGGGCTGTTTGGTAGGTGCTCGACTCCCGGTCTGCAGGCTTGGGCCGCAGAGGGCCCTGGAAGCGGGAGGCCAGGGAGGAGACGGCAGAGGGCCCCAGGTGTGCTGAGCTCTGCAGTGGGAACCAGGGTGCCACCCAGGGTGGGGGTTAGAAGGGCCCCCAGGACTCGGTGCTGCTGGGCTGCGGGACAGTTAGAGGCAGCATGAGGCAAGAATGAAACAGCTGGACAGTAAGACAGCTTTCATCTGAGGTTGTGGCAGGACATTCAGGAAAGTTCAGTGGGCAGCAGAAGCATGAATCTAGACTTAGGAAATCCATAGGTCATCCATAAAAAGTCAATAACACAAAATTCATATTTTTGTTATAACATACTTCACATGTTTACGTGAATTTTAGTTTTTGGTCTCACGTGAGAATAATTTTATTATTCCTGAGTGTTCCTGAGGAGCCCTTCAGATACGTCTGGCATGACTGACCCTAGGCCTTCTGTCCGCTTTTGGATTCTACCTTGTCCCTTTCAGATGTGACTGTGGCTTTTGAACCCATGGGGAAGTATCTTTGCCCTCAAGCTGACCTGCCCAGCGATCTTTGCAAAAGGATCACCTTGGACATAGCTAATGCTAATAAAATAATGTTAGAAAGAGATAGGTGAGAGACGGGAAGAAATGGCCTGGCCAGAGGCAAACACAAGTTAGCGATAGAAGCGCGAGTCCCCCTTGTGCCTGCGCTGGCGGAAGGCCCACAGGAGTCCCTCCAGCTGCCGTGCTGACCCGGGCCCCGAGATTTTGCCCAGCCACCCATCCCCAGTGTTCACGCTGCCGCCACCTGCTGAGAAGGCTAAGATAGGCGTGTCCTCCCACCTGAAGCCAGCCAAACCACCATCTAACACAGCAGGAATACCCAAGCTCCCCAAACTGACTTTGCATGCATTTTTAAAGGGAGTGAACAATGGTAATTACTTCTCTTGGAGTGCCCAATTTGTAGCACTGTGCAAGGACCTTGCATCCTTTTTGTTTCATCCTCACAATGACCCTAAGAGATAAATAATAATACCTGTTTATCATGCGACAGAACTGAGACTCAGAAGTTAACATGCCCAGGAGCACACAGTAAGTGATGGGGTTGAGATCTAAACCCTAACTTCCATGTCTGTTAATATTGTTCAGCCTCATAAATTGGCCATTCAGATTTGGGGGTGGGGGTAATAACTTCTTGGCTGATACCTGCTTGTCGTTGGTGGTGGTGAGTTCCGTCATTACTGAGCTGCTTTGACACCCCCACTCCCATCCCCACAGCTGCTTTGGTTTTCTCCTGCCCTTACTATAACCCCTAAAACAGTAGGGGAAAAGCTACTTCAGCAAACATCGTCTTCTCCCTGGTCCCAAGGAATTTGCTTATTAATAACTTTAAGTGGTTCCTTAATGTTGCGGCAAGCAAGAGCCGTTAATTAAAATGATTCAGAAGTTAAATGCCACAGGAATATATCGCCTTTTCTGTAAATTGATTTTTATTTTGGCAGCAATTTTTGTCAGTAGCAAGCAGTACTGCTTGTTTCATCCATCATACTTCCAACCATCTTCATCGCTTCACTTCTTTATACAGTGATACAGGTTTATGCAAACAACTGTTATCTCTAAAATGCCTGTATTTTTAAAAACTATTAATCAGTCATCCTCAGTCTTAAAAATAGGCATACTCATAAAAAAAATGGGAAAAGCACTGAGGAAAAAAATTACCTGTGATCTCATCACCCAGAAACAATCATTGTTCTCTTCACCTTTGTGTCTATTTCCCAGTATTTATATAGATGTAAAACCAAGATCATATCACATAGATGACTTCCTCCTGTTACCAGAACCAGCTGTCACAGTGGAGTTGGTCCAGAAAATATTGGGCTCTTGCTACAGGGTGCCCAATCCTGACACATGTTGGCAAAGAACCGATTTGTTTTCTTTATGTGCTTCCGGGCTCTTCAGTGGTCGGGGGATGGATGCCCAATGTGTTTTGTGTGTTCTGTAAGATATGTAGTGGTAAAGCTGATTCTTGATTCTTTATGGAGCATTTGTCTTAGAAGTATTTTGCTATTCTAGGTTGAATTAAATATTCTTCAGAAATGAGAAAATTACAGTTAATTTTTCTGCATGCCCTTCAGAAATGCTTCCCAGACCAAGTTACTCTGTGAAACCAGTTCTTCATTTCAAAACAGTGTCGTACAAAGCCAGACCATTTCCTGTGAAAAGTTTGCATGTAACACGAGAAAAAAATAAGAAATCGAGATTTAGTTTTAAACATTTAGCCATTTTAGCAAATTATCTCTTTACCATATTAAAATGGGGCTCTATAGTTTCTCAGAGTTGCATGTAGCACTTTAGGTGTGCTTTTTGGGCGGCTGTTGTATGATTTACCATTTTATTAACATGAATTAAATATAATTTGTCATAATTAAAAGTTCTTTAAAATTCTGTCTTACGAGAGTGTTCACAATAGAAAGGGCTTGCCAAATGAATTGCCCACCTAACATGGAAACTTTTACAGTATTGTGGTGCCAGCATCCAAAATCAACTTGGATTCGTTTCTGTATATCATAAGCTTGCAAGTATTTAGAACCAAAAAATGTAAAACAAATCACAACAGATTAGTGGGAGGATAATTAGAGAGGAAATAGAGATTGCTTGAAAAGAATTCTAATGAGGAAAAAGCTAGAAGAGAATAGACCATGGGAAATGAGGAAGGGGCTCTGGACCCTTAAAAAAACCGAGAAGCCGGCGTGGAGTTGTTGGACCCCTTTAGGTGGAGCTTGGGGGTGGCGTGGGTTGGATGGTGATGGTGTGTGCAATCCAAATTGCTCTGTCCACTGAGCCGAGTGGTGGTCCCTTGTGTCCTGACAGAGGACAAGAACATGAGGTAATTTCCCAGTTTGTTTCCCAGCAACTGGCATCTTGGTTGCTTCTGGTTAAAATGATCTTCCTCTGTTTCAGCTTTCCGAAGAACATCGAGAACAGCCCCTCCTGAGTACAGTGGGAGCCTTAAGCCTTGGAACAGAGAAACGTGAACTAAAAATTCCTAGGAATTAAAGTAAAATCTTCACATGTTTTCTGACTGCATTTTCCCATATGGCATGCTCTGTTTTTTAGGTCATATCCATATGTCTAAAACATTCCTTTTCCTCCCTTACATTTTGGTGTCTGGTCCCTGGGGTTGGAAGTGGGGGTGGAAGGTGGGTATTTGTTTGCTGACATGACGCTTCGGTGTTTACTCCTAGATCCCTCTTGTAGGTGTACGGCCAGCTGTGGGCCCCTCCTCCCTCGTGCTGCCGAGCCCGCTCTCTGGGAGAGGGTGGGGGGACATCTGTAGGGCTCCCTCTTTTTTTCCCTTGCAATTTTATTGATATAGTCCTATACCTTACAATCATCCAAAGCGTACAGTCAGTTGTTCATAGTATCATCAAATAGTTGTGCATTTATCACAATCAATTTTTGTACGTTTTCATTACTCCAAAAAAAGTAATAAAAATAAGAAAAAAAATAAAATGAACATCCAAAACAACCCACCCCCTCCCCCATTATTCATTTACTTTTTTGTCCCCATTTTTCTACTCATCTGTCCAAACGCTGGATAAAGGGAGTGTGAGCCACAAGGTTTTCACAAGCACACGGCCACACCATGTAAGCTGTATCGTTATACACTCGTCTTCAAGAATCAAGGCTACTGGGTTGCAGTTCAACAATTTCAGGAATTCCCTTCTAGCTAGTCTAATACACTAATAACTAAAAAGGGCTATCTATAACTAAAAAGGGCTATCTATAAAATGCATAAGAATAACCTCCAGAGTGACCTCTGTGACTCCAATTGAAATCTCTCAGTCACTGAAACTTTCCTTTGTTTCATTTCTCATCCCCCTTTTAGCCAAGAAGACTTTCTCAATCCCATGATGCCAGGTCCAGGCTCATCCCTGGGAGTCATGTCCTGCGTCGTAAGGGACACTTACACCCCTGGGAGTCAGGTCCCTCATAGAGGGGAGGGCAGCGAGTTCCCTGCCGAGTGGGGTTGGAGAGAGAAGTGTGGGGCTCGCTTTTGAGCCAGGTTAAGCCGCAGTCTGATTGGTGAACTTCAGGCAGTGCTCGGGCGTTTTTCTCACATCAGCCTGCCTTTACTCGGGTCACTTTACCCTGGAAGTCCTGTCCCTGTGAGTAGCTCCTCCAACTGGCTGTTGCCTTCTGTTCATAACTTACAACCTCCCTCTCTGCTTCTGGATTCACAGACTCTGTGAAAGCGTCAAGCTTGTCCTCAGTGGTTCTCACGGCCGTGGAAGCCACCTGGAGGACAACTCTTTGTAAGTTAAGGCCGGGGCTGCCTTGTGTTTCCTTGTGGAAACAGGCTGTCCCGTGGCGTCTGTGTGCAGGGAATCTTGGCTTGGGTTTGTATTTTGGTTTTTCTCAGAAGCGCAGTAATTGATTGGCTTGTAACACATACAAGTGGATGTTGGACATTCATAAGTAGAGCATGAATTAGTAGTGAAACTGCAGTTCTCCTGCCACTAATTTGACTAAATCGATAATGTTTAACCTAGTATGCTAAAAAAAATACTGAAATGTCAGAA
Organism: Bradypus variegatus; assembly: GCA_004027775.1. Classification (NCBI taxonomy): domain Eukaryota; kingdom Metazoa; phylum Chordata; class Mammalia; order Pilosa; family Bradypodidae; genus Bradypus; species Bradypus variegatus. The sequence continues at coordinate 19,663 of PVKY010001024.1, read as the reverse complement.
GTTGGCTTTGTGGTGGCAAAAATGACCACTTGATCCCCTTGTGGTTCCTCTTGAGTACTTTTTGTTTCATAGCCTGATATGCACAGTTATGTTTAAAAAGTGAAATTTGTATGATAGTTGAGGCAATTTGTGGAATTCTGAAATGCTAAAAATGTCCCCGGAGGTAACATGATGCAAAGGTTTTCTATGAAAACTGAGCAGGTGAAGGCCCAGGTGAGCTGAGTGATTTGTCCAGAGTTGCAAATCTACTTCACAGCCAAGACAGGAATAAATGAGGCCTTGGAGGCAGAAGCCCATTTCATCAAAGACCTTCTGGAGCATGAGCAGGTAAAAGGACACCAAGCCACTGTGTCAGAGGCCCCACAGGACTGGACGTGTTAGCAGTAGCTGTTTATCTTGTCCAGAGCAGCGTTTGATCCCACCAAGCCCTTCTGCCCATACTTAACTTGGAAAATTAGGCTCCTTTTTCACTCCCTAAATCGAGGCTCATTTTGCATTGATTCATTCTTTCATGACTCCTTGACCATTTACCAAGCCCTCATCTATTAGCCGCTCCTGCTCCAGGCAGGAGAAGTGGGATGAGAGCTGCCCTCAAGCAGCATTTAGAGGAAAAAAGCAGTCATGTGCATATCTCCGTTTTCCAGCCCTACTCATTTTTATTTATGTGTTTAATTTCATTTTACATAGCAGATGTGGTCTTGAAAAGTTGCATGCATGTTGAAGCTTGAAGAAATGCTTCAGGATGTCATCTCTAATCCTTGCCACTTCTAGTATGCTGTTTTGCATATTCAAAAGTGCTTGCTCTAGCGGATTGGGTGTATGTGTTGAGAGGTGCTACATGTTTTTTAATTAAAAATTATAATTGGAAAAATTTTTTTAATTCTTTTCATTGGCATCTGTGTTACCATTTGACTTGCACAAGCATAAAATCCAGAGCTGCTTTTTTCGGGCTTAAACATTCAGTCATGTTATCTGCCTGCTTAAGAGGCTTTCTCACGGGCGGGCTGGGAACCCAGGCTCAGCACCCGGACCGTGCAGCTGTGTTCTGGGAGGCAGGTGGGCCCTTTGCCCCTGCAGCCGCTCTCCGAGTTTGGTGTGTCTGTCTGCCCACGGGGGACGGGGACCACCTGGGCCCAGAGATGGTGACTCTGCTTTCGCCCCTCCCCTGCTGCCATCCCTCCCCTGTCTACATGGGTTTGCCTCCGGAATGGCAGTTGTCCTTCAGGTGGCATTTCTCCCTCCCTCCTGTCCTCCCACCCTCAGTGAAGTTGGGAATTTTATGTGGCAGACCATAGAGGGCTTCCTTATAGGGTAAAGAGTGAACACACATGGAAGCAGTACAAGTTAAGTCTCCCAGTTCCATTCCAATTTGGGGCAGAGAAGAAAGCAAAACAACAGTAAGACTCAGGCCTCCCTGAGGATGGGCGCGGACCCCAGAATCGTGGTGATGTGGGCACATCAGAAACGACCAAGCTGGAAACATGCTCTCCCTCCTTCGTCACAGCCTCACTGACCCACGGGGCGCTGGGTGCCGGGCACAGAGGAGGGGATCACACCATTGCTGAGGAAGGGACAGAAGAATCGGTTACAGGGAGGGCTCAGCAGGGTATGTACGGGGGAGGTTGCTAAGTGAGCTCTCTGTCTGTTCGTAGTTACTCTGTCTTTTAACACAGGTAACAGTATAGGCATGTGTGATTGGAGAGATTTAATTTCTTGGAAGGACAGTGCGTGCAGATGAAATAATGGTGATTCTCTGGAAGAGAACTTTACTGGGCAAACACTGAGTGATTGCAAGTGCCCTGTGCCCGGGCCTGAGGACACAGCGGTGATGACGCCTGGTCCCAGCCAGCCGGTAGACGGCGAGCGTGAGTGACGGTGGTGCCGTGGCGTGGGACGGGGAGAGAGGCTTCCCAAGGCCGGGTCTCTGGTAGGGAGTGCATCACGTGCTTTTAGGGCCATGGATGGAGCTTCCTGACAAACAGATCTTTGGGATCAACCTTCATGTTCCGTGAAGGAAATGCCCACGGCCTGTGAGTTGCACGCTGACCCTGCTGTCCTGCCTGCGGTCCGGCCGGGCAGGTGGTCGTTGACTGAGCTCTTGGAAGAGACATTGGTTTTCATTCTTCAAAGCCACAGTTAAGTTTCTAGAGGAAGAAAGATTCCTGGCCAGGTTAGATACCCGGCTCTTACTTAACCTCCTCCTGCACATCTGGCTCTCAAAGGGGCATATTCCCCACTCCTGTCAGAACCTTGCAGAGCGTGGCTGGAACTGTGGCCATGGTGAGGAGGCTGGGGCTGGGGTTTGATTGATGTGATCCCCGGAGAGAGATGAGGACGGCCTGGGAAAGCCGTCACAGTTGCTGATCGTCCTCTGTCTCGTCCGTGATTAACCAGAAATTTGCAATTCCTTTTAACACCCAGTTCCTGACGGTGAGTCCACAGTGCCAGATGAAGAGCACTGTCCCACTGTCAGGGCGCGAGGAAGAGAAGGGTGACAGAGCTTTTTTGCTTTGCCCCATCATGGTTCCTCCGGCCTTGGCTGGAGAGCCCTCTGCCCCTGGCCTGCCTGCTGCGCTTTGTTCCTCTGGTCACTAGCTCGCTCTGGCCCTGCTGTCCCTAGCCTGTCTGTCCCCTGCTCTCCATTCTGCAGCACTGAGGGCCTGCCTTCCGGTCTCTTGAGCCACCCAGGTGCTTTGCCTGCACACAGTCCCAGCCGTCCTCTCTCTTCTGCTTCAGTACATGTCCTCTCCTTCTCCTGGGCCCTGTTTGCATCTCACCTGCTTCAGAAGTCACACACTCAAGACAGGCCTTGCTGACCTCTTTTTCCTCTATTGCAATCGTCACAATTTGACATTATCTGAAATTTGGGTTTGCTTTAATGGCTCTTCTCCCGAAGCGCTCTGTAAGGCTCAGGAGGCCGGGCGTCTGCTCCATTTTCTGTTGAGCTGAGCGCTAAGGAGTAAATGAACAAAGAGACCTCTCCTCAGAAAACTGCAGGGACCCAAGATGCACAATCCCAGGTTGTCCTATGCAGCAGATCCATGGCTGAAGCCAAGGAGGACATCTCAGAAAGGGTTGGGGAGCATCTGTGATCCGTTAGAGTTCACCAGAAAATTTTTGCTCCTCAAATGTCATTGGCTGTGAAGGAGGCTTCTGAGATGGTATAGAGAGAGACCAGGAAAAAGAACTCCTCTTGCCCTTCTCATTTGGCTACACCCTCGTCATCTGTGCAGCAAATAAGCTGGCCCCTTCCTTTGGGGCGGCAGGCCTTTCGGCAGCACCCATCCTCGGCCTCACTGTGGAGAGCTGGGTGAGTGGATCTCATGCCCTCTGCCAGTTGCCAGGAAAGCTTTGCTTGGAATCCAGATTCCATCCCCCCCCACCCCCGTAAGTCTCCAGCCAGCAGATAATAACCCATCTGAGCCTCTGTGTGGCCAGAAGAGTGAATGCCCCCGGAAGTGGCCTGGTGATGGCATTCAATCTCGAGTCTATTTTGACCTCAGTGTGAACTTGGCTGAAATAGGTTGGTATTGAAAAGCCTTTTCCACTCTCTCGAGCCACGCTTGATGGTTTCTCTGACAACCTGTGCCTAAAATACTGTACCAGAGTAAATTTGGGGGTGGGGGGATATCCTATGGCAAGTCTTGAAAACCCTCCCCCTCCCCAAAATTGAGATTTGATTGCCTTGGTTGGTGAGACCTGAAGTCTGTGGCCACCTAGCGTCAGCGGTTCCTCTTGATGGCCTTTACTGTAAATATTCAAACCCAAGATTATCTGGGTTCAGGAAGCATGCTCACACCCCCCCCCCCAGTTAATCACGTGTGCTTCATGGATGATGATCTGTCCACCACCGCTCACCCCCCCAGTCCCACCCCCAAACCTGGGTGGGACAGAACAATTAGTATGTTCTTTTCAACTTACCAAAATATGCCACTTTTCCAAATGGAGTCGACAGTTTGTCATATTTAAGGAGGTGGGATGAGGAGAGGAGGGAGGATGTGGTAGGAAGGGGCTCTTACTTGTAAGGGACAGAAAGTCAACTCAGAAGTAGCTAAAGCAAAAATAATAAATGAATATTTAAAAAGGGATTTTGTTGGCTCGCGTATCTGGGAAGTATGGTTGGATCCCGGGACTCAACTCGTGTCATTAGGACATTAGGGCTTTTTGTCTCTCTCTCTGCCTCCTGCCTGCTCACCTCTGCCTCTTCCTTCTGCATCTCAGGCTCCACAGGTGTGGACAGGTGCTCCGGGAACAGCCGTCTCTCCCTGGGGAGCATGAGACCAGGCAGGTCCAAATCATGTCCTCCAGTGGGGGGCTGGGGGGGCTGGAGGTGGGCTCCCCACCCACCCAGAAACACGTGGAATGCATTCCCTGTGAAGATGGGTTTTGTTGAATAGAAGAAGAGAGAAAGCGTGCAGATAAAAAAACAGAGAACCACTACATTATCTTAAATGGTCATCCTTTCAAAAAATTCTTAGGTTTAGTACATTTGAGTTTTTTCCCTTTACACATTCAAATACTTTTATCCTAAATATTTACCCAAGATACTCTCTGGATGGTGGAAGCTGATGGTACCAGTATATCTAAAAACCTTAGCTGCAAATTCAGTGAACATACAACAACGTGAAAAGTTATTATAAGCAAACATTAAATGCATCCTAATTCCCATCTGGAAAGTTACTTTGGCCACCTTGTGCCATAATCAAATCATGTCAGATGCTCTCAGCATTTAACAATAAAGGCTTTTCATGAATTTTTAGTTGATTTTAAGAATAGGTCTTCACCCTCATGGGAGAGTGCCCATGTGCTTAACCAAAGCATAAATGGGATTTTAAGTACCAGGACATTTTCTAGTCAAATGTAGTTCATGTTGCAGATCTGATTGGGAACAAAAATAAAATGACTTTGCTGCAGAGCTCTGAAAACTTGCATGCAACTCTATCGAAATGAATTTGCTTGAATATATTTCTGAACGATCAAATTTGTTTGATGTTTTATTTTAGATCTCTAGGACTCCAGCTGGAAGATGACAGAACATGTTTTACAATCATCTGTTAGAACCTCCCTTACCTTAAAAGGAGTATATAAAAGATTTTGACTTTAAAATTGCTAACATTAATAATGTATGTGACATACCCAAGCTTTTATTAGAACTCAATCTTAAATGTATGTGGTTTTACTCAAGAAAGTTAAAATGTGCTTATTATTATCAATAAAAATGCAACTCAGGATCAGAGATCCAATAGCTCAGTGCCAGAAAATCATCAGAAAGGCAGAAAAATACAGCTGACCTTTAAGTCCACCTCAGCTGTATGCCAGTAAAAATTATTCTGTATGCCCACAAAGTAAGAAATATCGTTCCTGATGCACACGTTATCTGTTTTATTAAATGTAGCTGTGCAAAGCCCATTACCCAAATTGTGGCTGGTCTTAAAGAGAGCCGTGGAGGTGGCTCGTGGCACTTGTGGTGCTTCTCTCTTGGTGCCAGCCGTGTCCTTCTTGGGCAGCCCCAGGCTGCAAAGGCTGGAGCCTGGGAGCTGAATCCCAGTCTGCTGCTGATCAGCTCATGAGGCCTGGGTGAGCCTCTCTGTCTCCCATCTGACCTGGTTCAGAGGTCCCTCTGGCCCCAAACCCCTACCTCGAGTAAACAGTCCGCTGTTCTGAAAGAGCGGGGGACTTCAGGAAGAGGGGAGTGGCCAGCGTCCTTCCCTCCCCTGTAGGGCCGTGTGCTGTCGGGTGGCCCAGCGGGCAGGAAATGCCCTGGGTGGAGTGGGGGGCGGCTGGGCTGAGGTAGGGGGGCAGCGGGTCCATACGCCACGCTCCTGTGGCTTCAGTGGGCTCACTGCGGCGTGTGGTCCAACTTCCCACCCAGGACAAAGATGCAGGAGACATGGTCTCTTCCTGCCTTAGCTTTGTGTTTAGGTGGCACAGAAATTCTCTAAAAATATATCATTTTGGTAGGCAACTAACTTTGCACTATTTTTGCTATCTTCTTCTCTTTTACATTGCTGGTACTTTGGGCTTTTTTTTTTTTTTAACAGTAAAGGAGAGAGAAATTTTAGTAATTCAGAACTTGCAGTAATTTCACAACTGCACAAGGCAGATGTCAAAATTTTCTTTTTCTGAGGTCTGTATTTTGTAATCAGTTCATTTTTGCCCTCTGTATGATAGTGACAGCCACTGCATCCAACTTCCATTTACCGTTAAGAAACCTCCTGTCTCCCTCTCTTCTGAACATCTCCCGCCTGAGTGCCCACCGCGCCCCTCGCTGTGTTTCCGCAGGCCTGGGGAAAACCAAGAGGAAGACGAGCGCCCGGGACGCGTCGCCCACGCCCAGCACGGACGCCGAGTACCCGGCCAACGGCGGCGGCGCCGACCGCATCTACGACCTCAGCATCCCCGCCTACGTCAAGTTCGCGTACCTGGCCGAGAGGGAGGACGAGCTGTCCCTGGTGAAGGGCTCCCGCGTGGTCGTCATGGAGAAGTGCAGCGACGGCTGGTGGCGGGGCAGCTACAACGGGCAGATCGGCTGGTTTCCCTCCAACTACGTCCTGGAGGAGGCGGACGAGGCCACGGCCGACTCGCCGAGCTTCCTGGGCCTGCGGAGGGGCGCCGCGCTGAGCAACGGGCAGGGCGCGCGCGTACTCCACGTGGTGCAGACCCTGTACCCGTTCAGCTCCGTCACGGAGGAGGAGCTCAATTTCGAGAAGGGGGAAACGATGGAGGTGATCGAGAAGCCCGAGAACGACCCCGAATGGTGGAAATGTAAAAACGCCCGGGGGCAGATCGGCCTGGTTCCCAAGAACTACGTGGTGGTGCTAAGCGACGGGCCGGCCCTGCACCCCGCCCACGCGCCCCAGATAAGCTACACCGGACCCTCGGCGACGGGACGCTTCGCGGGCCGAGAGTGGTACTACGGGAACGTGACGCGCCACCAGGCCGAGTGCGCCCTGAACGAGCGCGGCGCAGAAGGGGACTTCCTCATCAGAGACAGCGAGTCCTCGGTGAGTGCCCTCTGCGCCCTGCGTTACGTTCATGCCCGTCTCGTTGGGTGGGGGGTTTCGAGAGCAAATCGTTTTTAAATACCGAAGCAAGTACATGTTTGTGCACAATATGACTTTTTCATGCCATTCAGTTTTCAGAGTATGTGAATATGCTCGAAATAGCAAAAGAAGATTTGGGGACTCATAGTGAGATAGATGAATATGATTTAGCATGTGGTTGCTACTCTATAATTTACTGGAATCAGCTTTAAGTATAGTTACTCGCCTGCCCAGAGTTACCATTTATTCTCTTGGAGATGTTTTCATGAAGATGGGATGGTTAGTAAAATATTTTTTAGCTCCTAAGTGTTGCTTTGCCTCTTTATTAAGATTTCCCCTTTTCTGTTCTACAAACAAAATAGCATTTTCCCTCGCTGTTTCCCATTCCAATAATGATCCCTGCCTAAACCCTAGCAATTGGTTTTGTTTTCTATGTCCAAGGCGTATAGCGTATTCTCTGCGAGATGGGCACCTGGTTTCTGAGATGGTCTTTTGTTGGTTGGTTGGTTTTCTTTTTAAATCATGTGATCCCAGGGTCATCCCTGCTGCAGACTCTGTGACTGAGTTCATCTCTGGAAAGCTTTTAAAGCACTTAAGGACTGAATTGAAAAGAAAAATATGGTTCATGAGAGAGGTGAGTTTATGTGTGGGAGCCACATCAGAGAGTATTGGGGCCGCTTGCCTAGCAGCAGCAGGTCCATTTCCAGCAGAAGGTGAATTTGGGGTTTATGTTTCATGATTGTGGCTGCTGTTTCATATGTGTGTTATGGAAGTCTCAACCCATTTTATGGACTTCTCTCCAAATATGTCTTCTACATGCTGAGACCACCCAAAATGAGAGTTTTGAAGTTGGAATCCAGTATATTTTGTGTTTAAATTGTACTGATTCTAGAAGGCTTCGTTTTAATTTTTAAATGCAAAACATAATGCTATAGCAAATACATATTATGTACCACTAATAATTTCTATATTCTGAAAACGTTAATACTGTGATAAGCAAATGTATATTCAAGTGTTCCATTGACTGATCGAAGACAGAATTCAAGCCATGTAAATGTGTTTTCTTCAGAGGGAGGCAACTGTGGTGTTTCCCTTAGGCAGAAGGAACATCATGGAGGTAGAAGTAGAGCAAGCACCTGTGTCTGAAAGTTAAGGACTTACGATATCTGAACTCAGATTTTCTCATCAGGCAACCAGAGTTTATCATTTCTGGCAACGCATCACATCACATTGCTCTTATGCAACGCAAGCTCAGTGCATGGCCGTCTTTAGATCATGTTTGGGGGTTAAAAGAATTAGCAACAGCAGAATTTTTAACTCTATGGAGCAGACAGTTAGAGAAAGCACTGGAGAACCCACTACAATATAGAGCACTCACTCCAGTGTACTTAAAGAGTAAGAATAATTCAGAGTCAAAAAGTATAAGCTTGATTTTCAGACAGCATCTGGGGAAAAGAGGAACTCTTGGAAGGAGAGTGGGTGAGAAGAGTCCTCTAAGGTGATTTGCCTCAGAGAAGACCTGCTTCTTCTTTGTTAGCCAAGAACTTACAGTGGCCTTCACGGCCTGAACTTGGGAACCCAATCTCAAGGGATCCTTGCATTTTCCGAGTTCCATCCCAGAACTTAACTACACTCTGTCTTGTTTGTCTTGCCTTACTAGAGAATAAGCTGAGTTTTTCTAAATAATCAAAACATGAACTGTTTAAATTGCATTTTAACCCTTTTTATGGAAGCCTTCCCAGACATTTTGCATTCTGCCTTAACTTAGAAAAGCTAGCATGCCAATGTTGGGTTGCTGTTGTGACATGCTGTAGTGCGCTGTGGCCCTTTGGTTTCAGGGGTGTGGGGGCGGAAGGGGAAAGATTGAACTTCACAGATTCACCAGGCCCTGCCTTAACTGCCCACACCGAGGAACTGTTCTCAGTCTGAAGGTTGTGGTGTGGCCCAGTGGTGTGTGGGGCTCTTTTTCTTATCGAAGCTTGCAGTAACATGCAGAGTTTTCTGCTGTGGGTGTGCTTACCGTGTGCCAAACGGGGTGTGTTGGTTCTTTCCCCCCCAACTGCAGATCTTGGCTGGGTCTCCTGCTTTTTCCTGTTCATATCTAGGTCTGTTTCTCCACCGTCATTTGCTGCTGCTTGGGTGCCTGTCCCAGAGGTCCCCATTGCTCATTCCTTTTCCACTGTCCACTGCCTCCACTCTTGCCAATGTCTCCCCCTCTTCTGCCAACCCTTCCTTTGTCTTTTGTCCTGTCCATTTTGACGTTTCTGAGATCAGAGCTTGGTTTTCAAAGCCACCACCAGGCCAAAGAGGGCCCTCAGGTTCATGAACTGATGCCCATCACAGCGCAGGGGGCATGGAAAGGTTTCTGGGGGATCAAAGCATTCCTGTAACACTTTATCCAATTTCTTTTATCTTATTTTATTTCATTTTTCATTTTTTGCATTCTTTAGGTCTAAAACTGTTCTTTTGATGGAGGCTATCACAAGAAGCCTGACTTATGGCCCGGCAGTTTTACTGGAGTGCATTTTCAAGAAATGTTTCATTTTAAACAATTCTTATATAAGTAAGGTAGACTTCTGCTCCACAGTGTTTTGCATTTAAAAATATTTAATATTTTTCTTTTTTGGATAAAATTATATCCAATTTTGAGTCCTAGAAAGTCACTGCTTTTTTGGTGGGATACACATTTCAGGAAAAACAAACAAAAATTTGCTCTATCTGTTGCCTCTGAAATTCTGGGTATTTCAGAGGTTTCTGTTAAAATGAACATATTATCAGTGAATGGGTGAACTAATAACAAAAGTGTTTTCACCTGTTTTGGTTCTTTTCCCATCCTGAACCTCATTACTTACTGTTGGTTCTTCCTTTCTCTTTCTCCATCCCTTGATCTCCTTCTCTCGCCTTTATAATTGTCATTTATTTTTAGCAGCTAAAGATAAAACAATACCCTTTCTTATTCTCCGTATTTAATCATCATACCTCTGCCTATGAAAAATTAAATCTAGAAAATTTGGAAACCCCACCAGCCATCTCTATGCTCATCATAAGTCCTTTATGTATTTTGTCCATGTAATTCTATAGATATGGTCAGAAGGCTGTACTTAAAGTACTTAAGAAAAACCAGTAACTGGATTTCTAGTAAGCTTTGCAAGTTGTCAGTCTTTTTATTTTCTCAGTTGTTCCAGCCCCCATCCCCTCACCTTTCTTGTAAAGGTTATTCAAAAGGTGACAAGTTACAAACATGATGAAGGTTATTCAAAAGGTGACAAGTTACAAACATGCTTGAAAGAGTGACCAGTTGTATACTACAGCATCAGCTAGGGTTCAGGAAGCCATTCCATTCCTCCTCCAATACGTAAAAGGTCCCAAAGGGGTCACATTTCTCCTCCTTTGTTATCAAGTATGTATCATGTGTAACTAATTTTTTTTGTTATACAACCCATTTGGTTCTGGTAGAGAAAAACTTTCTTGCTAAAAATACTCTAACCCACATATTGGGCATGCTAAAAGTCAGTGTGTGTTTCATTCTTTCCTTGTTGTGTAATCTCTTTAATTACTTGGCAAGGAAGGAACATAATTAGAAAAGGGTTTTTTTGCTGTATCTTTAAAATAATGTTTGTTATAGAAATCAAAAATTTTAACCCAGACTGTTTTCAGGTGTTTCATAAATCGATCTCTCTAGATCAGTGATTCTCAAACGGTAGTGTGTATTAGAACCCCCTGGTGGGCTTGTGAGATGCTGCTCCCACCCCCCAACTTACTGAATCAGGAGATCTGGGGCTGGGGAATTTGCATTTCTAACACATTCCCCTGTGAGGCTGGTACTGTTGGGCCTGGGCCGGGGCCCACACTTCGAGAACCCCTGGTCCAGATTATGCGTTCCGAATGGTTTGAGCTTGATACCAGCAGTTACTAAAACGCCATCACCCCCTAATATTACATTTTCCAGAATTACAAAAATGTTTAAAGGTGCAAATTATAACTTTGTATCATATAGTTTGATTTTGTGGAGAAGTATTAGCTTTTGTTGAGGAATTCCATCTCCTAATGCGTTCTCTGTTTTTTTAATTTATTTTTTTAGTTTTTTTGAGTTTGGTAATAAACTAGCTTATGTTCACAGTGTGTTTCCTATAGAGAAGGGGAAAGAGTTAAGTTGTCATAGCAGAGCGTGAGCTGCTTCGCTGTCACCTCAGAAGATTAGGAGTTAACAGAGTGAGGTCCTTCACTGATGTGTCACAGGCTTTCTAGGACCACAATTTGGCACCTGATAAGATACTTTCTCAGAAATGAGTTAATGTTTCCTCAGAAATGAGTTGATGTTAAGGAAAAGCACCCAATTACTGTGAGCTGTACCTTTATGCGTCTTCCTTATCTCATAATAAATTGGTTTTAATTGTCAGGCTTTTTGCCCAGTACCAACTGAAAATTTTAGGCCTGGATTTTGTAATATTTATAAAATTGAAATATCTAATTCTAAAATTAGAAGGACTAAAAAGATTGTTTACTGTGTGCGCTTTTCTAGGACTCGAGTCTGTGTCTTTGACTTGATTCTCAGGGGGCGTCAAGGCTCTTGGAGACCCCCTCCCCCTCAGTGCTGGTGAGCGCCCTACACACACACCCTGCCCCAAAACAGAATTGCAGAATTTACAGTGTATTGCTGTCATTTACTGGGTTTGTGGAAAAGGCAAGAGTCTAATTTAAAGCTAGTTCTTAAAATATGATCAATAGAAAATGGATCAGTGTGTCATTCATGATTTATTTTGGAAGCCAGCTAGGACCTCTGGACTTTGCAGGTGGCCTGCGTGTCAGAGGTGTGGCTCCCAGGTTCTCCCAGGAGGCTGGAGCCATTCTGGTCTAGTTCAGCGAGTGTTCTGCTGTGGAGCTCCCATGTTATCACATACCGTTATTAAAATGCGTGTAACCAGCTTGCAAGGAACAGCTGACTTTTCAAGAATACAGAAGGCATTTGAGAATATTTGGAATTTTAGCATTAAAACCCTCATGTATTATGAAAAACTTTGGATCGAGTTTTATTTCTGCATTATATATAAAAGGAAGTAATACTAAATCCATTTTGAACTTTTTTTTTTCCCTTGAGAGAGGTAAACATAGAAAACAGAACAGAGAGTCATTTGTTCCCTAAAAATCATCATGGCTTGTAAAATGCAAACGAGGCAGGTGTAGTTACAGCCCAGCGAGCTGCTCACTTGCGGAGTGTGGAGGAGGCGGGGACCACGGCTGGTCTTCAGAATCACGTCACTGATGGTCGCGCAAGGGACATCTCGTAACCTGCCTGCCTCTCTCGGCTTCAGTGTGTGCTCTTCCTGTCCTTCCTTGCACCTGTGTTCTCACCATCCTGTGCTTCTGTCTCTTGGACTCTCACTGTTTCTTGCCTCCAGACCTTTGCACCTTTCTGGAAAGCTCTAGAATATAGGCGCCCGCTCCACGCTGCCCCAGCAGTCTAACCTGCACACATCCTTCACCATCTCCCTCCAGCCATCTTCGCTTCTGGGACCTTCCCTGACCCCAGCGCTGGCCGCGTGCTCCTAGGTGACACTGCACCTCTCCTCAAGAGTCCTCACCCTGGGTGGTAACTGCCCGTCCCCTCGGCTGTTTTATTCCCAGCCAAAGGCCAAGCAAGCCCCCGAGTGCACGTTGTGTGTCGAATCCCCAGAGCCTCAGTGAGGCTCAGAAAGTATTGTTTACATTGACAGATGAAGTAGTTAGCCAAGATGTGACTGGTAAGCAGCAGCCAACGAAAGCAGAGTGTTGGGAATTCCCAGCTCATTCTTGTTTTTAGTAAGTCCAGGGCTCTCTCCTTGGCTCCGGCGCGGCAGCCCCTGGCTTCTCACTGCCACCACGGGGCTTCCGGATGCTTCATCTCAAGGTAATGGGGAGAGAAGTGGGACATCAAGGAACCTCTGGCAACTGAAGAATTTTTATACGCTGAAATATAAATGTGTTGAAGTTAATAATTTATCCATGACAGTATTCAGAAAGATTTCCACAAATACCCTTAGATCATTAATTACCCTGTTTTCTAAATATTTATGTTGAGCTTGTGTAAAACCACCAGCACGTATTAGAAGTGTTTTTTCCCAAAAATGTTTGAAGTTCTATGAAAAGAAAAAAAATTAAAACTGGGTCAGATAAGTTTTTAGCACTGAGTGTATCAGAAAGGATTGCATGACTAGCACATGTGGCATCAGTGTAAACCCTCCTTTTTTTAATTCTACTTGAATTCTAACCAGCTGTCACTGCAGGAAGAACTGAATATGTGCGTCTTCTGGACTAAAGCCACCATTTAGTTTATAGAAGAGGTAGAAGTTTTGTTTAGCTCCCTAACAATCTCAAAATCACTCCACTTAAATTAGCACTGAGATAAAATCATAGAACCGGTTGAAGAAAATGTGTTATGGTTTCTTTGAACTGTAGTTTTTGTTTGGGCTTGTTTTTAACCACAGACAGACAGACAGACAGAAACATAGCTCCAGCTTGGGAGGTGACTAGAGCTTTAGAGGATCCAGAAGATGGTGCTGCCGTTCCCTCAGGGTGCCCTGTGGGTGTGGTGAGAGGGGGTGAAAGGATTTATCAGATCCTCGAGGAAAGCACCATCAGCTGCTCCAGCCTTGGAGAAGAGGAGTGAGAGATGGGGAGGAACATTTAAAGTGCCTCTGGTAGACCACTTGGGTAAAAATTTCTTTCTTGTATCCCAACAAGAGCCTGAAAGGCAAGCACACATTTCCTTAAATAGGGGACTCGGGCTCACCTCGCCTCGCCAGGTGGTCTTTACCTGGTGTCCTTTGAAAACAGTTCCTTGGCAATTTGCAGATCCACAAGAAATGTTTACATTTTGGTCTGAAAGATGTTCCTAGGAGAGTACTTGTCCAACAGAGGTGGGTCTTTACAGAATTTTTAAAATCTTACTAATAATCAGATATTCTAAGAGGCTAAGTGGGTATACGAGCTGGAGCCAATCAGTATTACTGTAGTATTTATTTTTAAAAGGTCAAGGAGAGGGGTTAATAGAAAAGATATAATCATGCATCAGCCAGTTGTCTTCATACGTGTTCAGTGATCATTGTCACCTGACCCCAGGCCAAAGAAGAGCAAACATTATTATTATTATTATTATTATTCCTGCCCCCCGTTCCTGCAAACAGCTGTAAACTAGAGTCTCTTGTTGTCACGAGTGATCTGGAGACACTGACAAGTTCTTCTGCCCACTGGCTCCCCCCCACTAAGGGACAGAGCCCTGGAGCTCTGCCCGCCCCTTTCCTCTCGGCATCTCCTCTCCAGACCCAGGCCAGGAGAGCAAACGCGTTTACCTGTCCGGATACTTGGGTTTTCTCTGTCATAATTTTGAGGTTTCCACTAGCATTGCACAAATCTTTTTAGACCAGCACGTGACCTTTTAAACTCAGCTCCACTTTTTGCTTGTCTTCATTCTGCAGGCCTTTTGACTTTTGGGGGATATTTCTGACGGCCCCTGTTTTAAACAGTTCTTAACGGGCCTCTACTCCAGGGCAGCAGGTACAGACCCCGGAGCTCGCCAGTAGAAAGCAGCTCGTTCTGAGTCGGGGTCCATGTGCAGCAAGTACTAGCGGAGCTGTATGTGTGCGGGGCGACTCGCCTCCTTCCTTAGGGCATTCTGCTTCACCTCTTATTTAAATTCCAGCCATGTTGTATGTCAGTGGCTGGAAGTATAACGGAATCAAGCATGGGTGGTTCTGTGAATTGATGGAAGGACCCCATTTGAAATATTCTTCATGGCAGTGAATTCCAAAGTGCGGTTCTCTGACCAGTAGCATCAGTGTCCCCAGAGAACGTGTTAGAAATGCAAGTTCTCAGGCCCCACACCAGACCTGCTAAGCCAGAATCTCTGGGGCTGGCCTGCAACCTCTGATTTTAACAAACCCCTTTCGGGGCTTCAACATTCAAAACACTGTGTTATATGGTAAAATTCTCACTTAAATGATCGATTATCATTTATTTGTCAGTCATGCCAGCCATGACACTGCAGAAAGACAAAATTTGGCAGGGACAGTATCCTAAAGGTCTGTCTCTGAGGTATTTACATTTAACTTCAGGAAGTATTTTGTGGGGTGTATACTAACTTGAAAATGAACAATAACAGCTACATCATTTGATAGTTAGGTAAGTGGGACTTTAAGAGACTGTTTTGTATTTAATGATTGATTTTTATTTACTTATGTAAATAGGTTTATTTCCAAAGCTAATGAGAGTTATAACATTTGATCATGTCACATGTGGCTTTAGGCCTGTGGGGTAAACATTTCAGGGATATGTATTTATAGCACAGAAAATGCTGGTGAGGCTGAGCACACTGGGGAGTAGGAAAAGGTAATCAGATGTAAAAATGAAGAGAATGTGTTTCTGTTCTGGAATAATGAAAATCTTCTAAAATTGATTTGTGGACGTATGCACAACTATGTGATGATACTGTGAGCCAGTGATTGTACACTTCGGATGATTTGTGTGGTGGGTGAACACATCTCAATAAAATTGGGAAAACAAAAAACAAATAGAATGGTACCAGTTGACAGTGGCGTAAGAGTAGACAGCCAGTTTTGATTAAAAGAAGACTATATGAGACCACCAGGGAAGGTGTGTGTTCCCGTTTGCTAATACTGCTGGAACACAAACACCAGAAATGGATTGGCTTTTATAAAAGGGGGGTTATTTGGTTACACAGTTAAAATCTTAAGGCTATAAAGTATCCAAGGTAATGCATCAACAATTGGGTACCTTCGCTGGAGGATGGCCAAAAGTGTCCGGGAAAACTCTGTTAGCTGGGAAGGCACGTGGCTGGCGTCTGCTTGCTTCCAGGTTGTGTTTCAAAACGCCTTTCTCCAAAATGCCTGCATCAGCTTCCAACGGCCGTCTTCAAAATGTCTGTCTCAGCTCCTCTGCGTTCTTCAAAGTGTCCCTCTTGGCTGTAGCAAGCTCACTCCTTCTGTCTGAGCTTATATAGGGCTGCAGTAAACTAATCGAGGCCCATGCTGAATGGGCGGGGCCACACCTCCATGGAAATTATCCAATCAGAGTCATCACCCACAGTTGGGTGGGTCACGTCTCCATGAAAACACTCAAAGGATTCTAATCTAATCAGCACTAAAACATCTGCCCCAAAAGATTGCATCAAAGATAATGGCATTTTGGGGGACATAATACATTCAGACTGGCACAGTGAGCTAATATAGTGACAAAACTGAAATGCAGTTTTTTTGAGAAAACATTAAAATAATCATTGACATACAAATTGCTCCTGAACTATCGATTCTCAAATATTTTTGTAAGTGAACCACTTTTGTGGACAAAAGGGTACTTCCTTACGGAAATAAAAATGAAAGAAAAATATCCCTTTACCAAAATAAATGGGTAATACTCCTTTTGATAAGAAACCAACAACTGTGCCTTCCCTTGAGGGGCAGAGGGAATGTTAAATATGTAATATAATGTAAATTATTAGTGTTCAGAGGCCTCAGGGTAACCAGAGATTAATCCAAAATCCACCTGGGAGGCCTGGTAAACCACACAAAGGGGGTTTCCATTCTAATTGTTTTATAAAGTCCAAAGTGAAATATGAATGGAAGTTTTAAAGTTATTAAAGAATCCAGAGTGTCCGAGAGCACACTCCCTCTTCCCCTCTTATTTCCTTATGGCCACTGTGCTTAGAAGAAAATCCCATTAACACCTAAGCTTTCGGGGATGAAGGAAGAAATAAAGGATATTAAAGTCTGTTCTCCATTTTGTCTCACAATGAGAAAATTGTGATTAAATCTTGAGTAGAGGAGAGAGAAGTATCAGTTCAGGGCATCTGTTTTATAAATATGCAAAGGTGCTTTTGATTTTGAACAAATATTTGAAGCAGTGGATCAAGTTGGCAAAGCTGTAGAAAAAGAATCAAAGAGCATATTCTCTGATTTTCTTTTTTAAAAGCCCTCACTGGTTGAGAGCAGAAATTGCAAAGAGGTGACATGTAAGAATTACCTAAAGGGGTGAGGAGTGAGGAGATGGTCAAAACAGGAAATCCGTACGTCGGCATTTTTGTTCACACCTTCTGTAAGCCCAGTGTGGGATGTGGAGTCCAATCCTGTTCTTGCTCTTAGAGGAATTTTGGCAAAGAGAGACTTCAAGCCAGAACAAAAACAATAATAATGGTAAGAATCCTGGGAGAGATTGAATTTCTAACAAACTGTTACTTGTCCTGAGATTCCACTTGGAAAATGATGTTTTAAAAAGAAGAGTGGTGTGAATAGGTAATGACTCATTGATAATTCTTCAGAACCTCCGATTCAGAAACTAGAGGATCAACGCATCATTCCTCACAAGGAACAGACAAAGTAGGAGGTAGCAAGAAGTGCTCTGATATTAGAAAATCGGAAAAGTTAGCTCAGTAATCAGTAAAGCATAGAAATTATCCAAATGAGTGTAGTGTTTGGAGAAGGAAAGGGTAGTAAAATTTGATGAAAATATGAAGACTTGACAGCCTTCAGCCCTGTGCCCCAGCAGAGAAAGCTTATGCTTGCTAGCCAGTATGAGCCATCCTTGGGAGAAGCAAGAACTGTTAAAAGAAAAATTTTTAAAAATTCCTGCATTCAGATCATAACACCCAAAACTAAAAATGTGTGCGGAGCAAAAGTGTTGAGCTGGTGTCTGTTTTGGTTATCTTTCTCAGTGTAGATATTCAAGCAACACGTGTTAAGATTCCTTGACACACTTAAATTTAGAGTACTGTGTCGTATGTACACTACCACTCGCTAAGGGGGCTGGAGTGTGCTGTAGACCTTTCTCAGTCTGATTTCTCTGAGTCTGTTTCAGAAAGCCAAGCACGAAAGGACCACAGCCGGCGTGAACAGCACAGATAGTGTCACCTTGACTGGGTTCATTCCCTGTCTTGCACACTCTCTCCTGAGTTGTTTGGGGCCCAGAGTAGCCCCATCTCCCTCTTACCCGGGGATTGGCTCAGTTGGAATGAAGAAACCTTACAGCACGCTCTCCTGCAGCGTCCCAGCTGTCCCATTAGGGCAAATTCCCAAAAAAGGAACATCTGCGGCAGGGCCAGACGCCCTAGGACACAATCAGAAAGGTGTCCGCAGAGTCGGGGTGTAAGGTCAGGGATGGAGTTACCGTGACGTGGGGCCGCAGAGCCCCCCAGTCGCGTTCCCATCTTTTCCTGGTGGCTCTGGACATTTGAAATCACTGGTGGGGGTTGGTTCTCGGGCTGCAATGGCATCACCTGGGGGGCCGATGAGAACACAGATGGCTGGGCCCACCCCAGGGCTGCTGCTTAGTAGGTCTGGGGTGGGACCCCAGGATATGTGGGTCTGACAGGTTCCCAGGTGAGGCTTGTGCTGCTGGTCCTGGGCGCACACCTGGAGGACACTTGTCTAGTTCCGCACACCTGGAGGACACCGGTCTAGCTCCCGCCTTCAGGTTTGATTTAGAGCTGCTTAACAGGTGGCAGGTACCCATGGCTGGTAGTACAAAGACTGTTTGTTCTCAGATTCCCTGGGGAGAATCTACTCCATTTGAACGAAGAACACCCCAGGCTTTCCCCACCATTGCTTGGCAAGAACATAGTTCTTTAACTGGTTTCTGCACAGTAGCCCACAAAATTAAAAATTATTTTTTGTGCCACCTCAGTTTTACTGCGGTAACGCACGCACGCACACATGCACGCACCGTGATGTTAAATTGAAAGACTTAAATGAAAAGCAAATTTTCCTGGTCAGAAAATCATCTGTTGATCATTCAGCCTAAAAAAATTCAGTATGTCTTATACTTACTATGAGTCACTGATGTGCTACCTCCACTAAAAACAACACCATTTTATAAATTGATTAAGGGTTTTATAAAGTTAGCACAATGCCTGGGTCGTGCTAAACTCTAAAAGCAAAACCCCTTTTCCTTTTTTCTAAAGCACAAATTATGGCACACACTTAGAGCATGTTAATGTAGGGAACTTGAAACTAAAAATAAAAATTACTTTAAGGAAAACCTGAAGCCACGCAAAGAAGATTAAACAGTGCATGACTCGTGGATGCTTTGGCTGCGTTTTTGCGGTGTGCACAGCAGTGGGGGCTCCTGTCATCTCCTGGGACCCGTGATGATGACGGTGACGGTGGCCGAGCCCTGCTGGTGTTTGGATCAGCTGAGATTTTTGTATTCAAAGCCATATACACCAACTAACTTGGATATGATACGGACCACCTTGCATCCATCTTGTTCAACTTTGTGAAAACAGTAGTGATTTGAGAATTGTGCGGTGCGTTGATCACTGAGACTGTTGTTTTGGTCTGTGTGGAACACGACCTGGGTGGGGCTGGTGGATGCTGACTTCACAGTCCTGCGAGGACTCACTGCTAAGGGACCCGGTTGGGGAAATAATCTTCAAGTGCTGTGTCCCCGCCACCCACACCCCCTAAAGGCCCTGCTGTGGTCTAATCCTAAGACATTCTGGCTCTTCTGAAGTTTTATCCCACAAGCATTTCCTGGGTCTCCCCCAAGACGTCAAGCCCTGTGTTCGGCCCTGGAGAAAAGATGTTTTTTTTCCCCTCAAGGGTGTGTTTTTATTTGCTCTTGTTTGGGACTGA
>PVKY010001023.1:0-36236 GCA_004027775.1 Bradypus variegatus | reverse complement strand
GTATGGATGGATGAGTAGAAAGACGGGGATAAAAACTAAATGACAAATGGGATGGGATGGGGGGATGGTTTGGGTGTTCTTTTCTCTTTTTTATTTTTTTATTCTTGTTTTGATTCTTTCTGATGTAGGGAAAATGTTCAGAAATAGATTGTGGTGATGAACACATAACTAGATGATCATACTGTGAACGGTTGACTGTATACCATGGATGATTGTATGTTATGTGAATGTGTTTGAATAAAACTGAATTAAAAAAAAAAAAGACTTGAGAGACATGGCATCCAAGTGTAATACATGACCTTGTTAGAATTCCGATTCAAACAAACCACTTGTAAAAGGATATTTTTCAGAAAATTGGGGGTATTTGAATATGAACTACATATTTGAAGATACCAAAGAATTATTACTAATTTCATAAGGTGTGATAATAGCATTATGGTTATAAAAGATCCATATTATTTAGAGATGTATAGAGAAGTGTATAGAAGTGAGGTAACATTAAAATATCCAGAATTTGCTTTAAAATGCTTCAGGGTGAAAGATTAAAAAAAAAAAAAAAGAATAGCAGGAGAGTTGAGGCCAGTGTAACAAAAGGGTGATAAATGTTGAAGGTGGGTGATGAGCTCGTAGAGGTCCATGATACCATTCTTTCTACTTTTATATTGCTTTGGAATTTCTCACAATAAAAATTTCAAAAAAAGATAAAAGTCACCCAGAAGGGAGTGGGAGAGGGGGGAGCCTGCAAGTAGGCTATACTCAGAGGCCTCCAATTAGGCAGAGGTGCCCACAGCCTCATGCAAGAACAAGTTCTGGAATGTTCTATGATGGTCAAAGCTGGCCACTTGAAACTTTGAATCTGAGAACTCACCTTGCTTCCAGCCACTGGTGTAAACCCCAAGGTATGAGCTGTGGAAGGGACTTTAAAATAGTAACAATGAAGACAATAGTATCTTTCTCTGATCATTTAAACCAGAGGCATTGTCTAGATACTGTATACAGACTATGTCAGCTACTCCACAGAACAATCCTGTGAAGAAAGACCAAAGCAATCCCCACTTTACTGACAAGTAATGGAGGCACAGACTCTCCCCACTTTACAGACAAGGAAATGGAGGCCAAATCAGGTTAAATAACTCACACCAGTCCATGCAAAGTTGGGATTAGAAGCCTGCAGTGTAGGCTCCAGCAGCCGTACTCAAAATCTAGGCAAAGCTGTCTTTTTTCCAAATCAGTGAAAATATTTTTCCAACTGGCATCTAACATCAAAGCCCAATATATGAAATTGATAAAAGGAGAGCTGTTGTGTTTGAACCAGGGTTTGATTCCTCCCACAATCTCCCTATCTCCATGGGCACCTCTGGAGAACTGAGACACCTTTCTGAATGGCCAGTGAGAACTTGAGTGTGTTCCCAGCCCTAGACCTCCACACCTACCCTCCACACCTGCTCTTCCTCACAAAAGCAAATGGACATCACCGTCCATCCATCCAGTTGCTCAGCCCCTGAGCAACTTCTCTCTCCATCGTTGCTTGCCTCCATTCCATCACGTGATAGATTATGCCTATCCAACCTCCCAGAATATGGCCTGATTTTGTCCACTGCTGTCCTTCCTCAGTGCAATCCACCAACCTCTCTTGCTGAAACCGAATTAGACCTAGTAGGTCTCCCCCTCTTCCTCCCACTGCCCCTCTACCATCGGGGGCCTTTGAAAACAAAAGTCAGATGCCTGCCACCTCTGCTTACAGCACTGTAGTGCCTTCCTATTTGGCTTAGAATCAAATCCATAATCCCTCCCCTGACTTCCAGGGCTGTGACCTGGCTGCCACTATCCCGCCAACCCCACCTGGTGCCACCAGCCCCACCCTGTGCTCCTTCCTCGGGGCCTTTGCAACTTGATGTTTTCTGGGCTTGAAACATTTTTCCCCGGGATCTTTACATGGCTGGCTACGTCTCACCTCTGAGGCATCTAATCAAATGTCTCCATCCCATAACCATGCTTATTGTTTTTGTGTCACTCATCACTACCTAAAGTCTCTTCTGCCTCTCTCTTTTTTATTTTATTTACGCTATTTTTTTTTATTAGAGGAGTTGCAGGTTTACAGAATAATCATGCATGAAGTACAGAGCTCCCATATACTACCCTATTATTAGCACCGTGCGTAAGTGTGGTATGTTTGCTACAATTGATGAAAGAACATTTTTATAATTGTACCATAAACTATAGTACATGGTTTACTAGGGTTCACTGTTTGTATTGTATAGTCCTATAGATATTTTTAAATTTAATTTTTATTCTAGTAACATACAGACAACCTACAATTTCCCCCTTTTAACCACATTCAAATATATAATTCAGGGCTGTTAATTATGTTCACTATGTTGGGCTACCATCACCACCATCCATTACCAAAACTTTTCCACCCTCCCCAATAGAAACTCTGTACATTTAAAGTATTAACTCCTTTCCTTTATTTCCTGTATATCGTATTTTGTCTCTTTTCTCTCTCCTGGATGTCACCACCATGAGAGCAGAGACCTCTATTTGCCATTTCACCTCCAATTCCTGGAAGAAGGCAAAGGGGCTCCCTGTTTATTTAGTAAGCAAAAAAATTGAATGCACAAGGATGCATGACCAGGGGTGTGTGGAAAGATTCTGTGTCCTCTGTGGTTCACACTGGGGATCCAGGCTCTGCCAACACTTTCTCATGGCCCAGGGTTTCACACAGACAACAAAAGCGCGAACCATCTTCTGATGGGTGATCGGATGAATGACCCTTCTTTGCCACCAACATCAGCTGGGGGTGGGGGACACTTTACTATAACTTGAACAAGCCCAGATGTGGACCCTTTTTGTGAGAGGGCTTTGGGACTTAACAAGGACAATCTGTCTACCTGGAAAACGGCCTCTGCTCCTAGCAGTTCCAGGAAACCTCGGGGCCTCCTAACATGTGGTCTGCTCTGCTCCAGGGAGGAGGATGCTGTTTCAGAGACAGCACCTCCCTGTCTTGTGGTCAGGCTACTCTTGTGTCCCGGTATGCTTTTCTCCATGGTGCTGACAGCTGACACCTCTCCCGGTGGTGCCAGGCCTTGTCCCAGGCCTCTGGAGCCTTGCTCGGTGGGTGGCGAGGGTTTCCGCAGCCTCCACGCCCACCTGGGCTCTGGCAGGCATGGTGGGAGGAGCGTGGAGCATGTGGCACTGGGGAGGGGGCTCCTCTCTGGCATCGCCCGGCTCTTCTTCCTTCTGCCAAACAAAAGTCAACTGCTCGAGGAGGGACAAGAGCCCATTTCTCATTGTGGAACAAACAGCAGACCAACCCCTTTCTACAACAGGGCCTCTGTCTGACTTTCTCACTCTTTCCCATGCTTAGAGCAATACAGGGGGTGGTAGCAGAAATTTCCCACCTTCTCATAGAGCCAGAAGAGGCTGCATCTGGTCATTTTCTCTACCACCACTCTCTGCTGCCAGGTTACCTTGCAGCTGAGTCCCTCCCTCCCTGCCTCCTCTCTGGCCTCAGACTGATGGTTTCCTACCTGCCGCCACCATCTCCAATACCCAGTTTATCTTGTCTGGACCCTTCCAGAAACTGATAATAGTTCCTTTTACTCTTGGATTACTCTCTCAGTCAATGAGCATTAACTCATCATTGTCACCACGATACTCATCATGTCATTACCATGGCTGCCATTTACCACCTTGATCATTCTCCTCACGGTTACCATTTACCACCATCATCTTGGTTACCGTGTATTGGGCATCATGCTAAACACTTTATGTGTCCCACCTCATGTACTTCTCATACTATTATTCTCTTCATTTCACAGGTGAGAAAACTGAGTTCAGAGAGGTTGAGTAACTTCCCCAGGGACACACAGCCAATGAGTGGCAGAGCTGGGATGCTAACCTCATGCCAATGGTCGGCTCAGTCGCCAGGCTATACAGCCTCCCATGGCAGAGGGTTTAGGATGTGAATTCTGGAGCCAGACTGCTGGGGCTGTTCAGATCCTAGTCCCGCCCTTGCTAGCTTTGTGACTTTGGTCAAGTTCTTAACCTCTCTTAGCCTCAGTTTGCTCAACTGTAACATGGAAATAATAATAGTCCCTACCTCCCAGGGTTGCTATGAGGATTAAAGGAGTCAATACATGGAAAGTATATCAAGTGTTCAGAACAGTGACTGATGCATCCTAAATGATCTGTGACAAGTGCAGAAGGTACAGTAAGACACAGGCCCTGCCCCATGAGCTTCTAGTCTAATGGGAAGGACAGAAAGGAAAACATATTTATAGCTTGGGCCACTAAAAACCACAACAGGGAAGGTCCTGGGCTCCACGGGAGCACATGGCAGGGACACCCACCCTCGCTGCCCTGGGTTTCCACTCGAGCAAAGCTAAACCAGCTTAGTTTCTTTTTTTATATTGAGTCTTTTCATTTTGGAATAATTTTAGGTTTATGGAAAAGTTGCAAAGATAGTATGGAGAGTTCCCATAGTCTTGTACCCCAGATTTCCCTAATGTTAACTTCTTACATGACCATGCTACATTGGTAAAAACTAAGAAATTGATGTTGACACAATACTATTGTCTAAACTACAGACTTCATTTGGATTTCACCTATTTTCCCATTCCAGGATCCAATCCAGGACACCATGTTGCCTTTATCATCCTAGGTTTTGAAGGATGAATAGGAGTTCACCAGACACAGCTCTTATGCATTGGAGCTTCAGAACATAACAGATCAGATGAGAGGGTTGCCTTGACTTTTTAGAATATGCCAGAGAACTTGCTAATTCTCCAAATGGAAATGGGATCACAAAAGGAGTTTATCACATTAGCTGTTTCCAGACAGACTCCCTGCAACTAGAAAAGCTATAGGAAGAGATAAAATGGTGGAATCAAACTAAGGCATATTCCTGCAGGTCTGTCTTCTGCCTGGAGGGTACAACTGAGGGATTAGCCTGCAAGCAGGCTCAAATAGGCAGTACAGCACAGCTCTCCAAATCAGGAGCCAAGCCAAGCCCTCTGGCCTCTGCATAGTTGGAATGTGGAGGGCAAGGAACCAATTCCCAAGTGGAGCCTCCTAGGGTTGACTTCTTGGTCCTGGGAGATGTTAGCAGCATTCAGGAAGAGGGTGGGCAGCTGTGGGATCTTCAGAGGGAGGCAGCAAAACAGTGTCCCCAGTTTTAGGGCAGCCTCTTGTCAGGGTCAAACTCTTGCTCTGGATTCTTCTCTTTGCCTCACTTGTTCTATCTTGGCCTTTCCTCACTATGGGATTAGTAAGCTACAGAGGGCATGAGTGTGGGGGAAGAAGAATTTGGGGGCACCTAAGTCAGCATTGGGTCTAGGTGTGCCCCAATCTCCACGTGACCCACACAGGCTTCCTAGGACTTCTCCTTGGGCCAGGGGCCAAAGCCACAGCTGTCACACTGCATTCCTTTGCCCAGCCTCAGCCTCCCCGGCTTGTGGACCAGGGGAGGCAGTCAGGGACCCTGTGTAAATTTGTCCTTTTATTAACACAGATGTGCTGAGCCAGGCACTATGCAAGGCCCTGGGGGTGCAGAAGTGGGCCGCAGCTCTCCCCTCTCCACAGCCTACTTTCACAGGACTCACAAGCAGTGTACACCTGCTTACAGCCCTGTGCAGCTTCCTACTGCTGCTGTAATCGTTACTACAAATGTAATGCCTTAAGACAACACAAATTTCTCATATCGTTCTGGAGGTCAGGAGTGCAAAATCTGTCTCATCAGGCTAAAGTCAAGGTGTCAGCAGGGCTGATTCCTTCTGGAAGCTCTAGGGGAGACTATTCATGCCATTGCCAGCTTCTAGAAGCCCCCTGCATTCCCTGGCTCAGGGCCCCTTCCTGCACCCTCACAGTCAGCAGGTAGCATCTCCTCTCTCTTGGATCTGCTTCCATCATCACATCCTCTCTCTCCTATAAAGATGCTTTGGATTACATTGAGTCCACCTGGATAATCCAGGATACGCTCCCCATCTCAGGATCCTTAACCTATAATCACATCTACAGAGTCCCTTTTACCAGGAGGTAAAATACTCGCAAGTTCAAAGATTAGGATGTGGGCATCCTTGAGGGGTGTGCCAGTTTGGATGCATTATGTCCCCCCAAATGCCATGTTCTTTGATGCAATCTTGTGGGGGAAGATGTGTTAGTGTTGATTAGGTTGGAATCCTATTGATTGAGTGTTTCCATGGAGATGTGATTCAGTCAACTGTGGGCAAGAACTTTGATTGGATAATTTCCATGTAGGTGTTACCCCACCCATTCAGTATGGGTCTTAATTATATCACTGGGGCCATATAAAAGAGCTGACAAACAGAAGGAACTTGGAGCAGCTAAGGGTGACATTTTGGAGAGCAACTGAGAGTGACATTTTGGAGCTGCAGCTGAAAGACACATTTTGAAGGTGGCCGTTGAAAGTTGACACTGACATTTTGGAGAAAGCCATTTTGAAATGCAATCTGGGAGCAAGCAGATGCCAGCCACATGCCTCTCCAGCTACCAGAGGTTTTCAGACACCATTGGCCATCCTTCAGTGAAGGTACCCTGCTGTTGATGGCTTACCTTGGACACTTTATGGCCTTAAGACTGCAACTTTGTAACCAAATAAACCCCCTTTATAAAAGCCAACCCATTTCTCATGTTTTGCAAAATGGCAGCATTAGCAAACCAGAACAAGGGACCATTATTCAGCCGACCCTAAGCCCTTTCTCCGAAATGGTTGAGAGCACAGGCTCTGAAGTCCATGGACCTGGGTTTGAATCCACACCTCGTCATTTCTTACTGAGGGTCCTTGACTCATGTTATCTCTCTGTGCCTCAGTTTACTCACCCTGTAAAATAAGGCTCATAAGTGAAGCTACCCAAAGGGTAGTTGTGAGGGTGAAATGCACTATCTCATGGGTTCTAGCCAGAGGTCCTGGTTATAAACAGGGAAGCTTCCTTTGGCTGCTTTAAGTAGAGAAGTAGCAGCTCACAATCAGGAAGGCTAGAAATCCAGGGTCAAAAAAATGGGAGAACAGGGAGAGTCTGTGGCCAGAACCACAGGTCCAGCCATGCCAAGGAACCCACCCAGTGAGGCCTCCAGTGTTTCACCCCGGCTTTGTGTACCTGACACCTGCTGCTGCCACCTCTGTCCTACCACCCCAGGGCCCTTGCTGCAGTGGGATTGGACTCTTGTCCTCTGCAAATCAAATCCAGGGCAGAAGCACTGGATTGGCTGGCTCCAGTCATATGCCCCCTTCTGGCTGCAAGGGACCCTGGGAAAGCATGGATCTGGCTTCCTCAGCTTTTTGGTGGAAAGCTAGCTGTCCTTCCCCTCCCAACCCATGGGAGGGGGAATTCCCGAAACACAGAAAGGGGTTCGGCCCCCACACCAGCACATACTCAATGCCAGCCGTGATTTTCATTAGTCTAGGCTCTTTCCTGACGGCCTTGCTGAAATTGCACCAATTCCCCTCTGCTGACTGGTGGTGGAGGCAGAGCTAGCAGTCCCCAAGGAAACATGCCAGGACGTGGCCCGATGTCACAACCACTCTCACCCACATGCCAGCCAAACACCATGAATGTCAGTGCTTCCTGGGTGGCCAGTCAGCAAGAACCCACTTGGAATGGAGAGCTCACATAGCTGGCTAACTGCGGCAGCTTTAGTTGGATGGAGAAAAAAAGAAACTGAGCGAGTGAGAATGAGTGTGCAGCAAGGAAAAGGCGTCCGAAAGATGTTTTTAATGTGCATCCGATTATGCAGCCAAGTCAGGGGCCTCTGCCCGGCTTCCCGGCACGTTCCTGCCTGAAGACAGCTTGATGATTTGAAGGGAGCGGTGGTCAGATTGTATACCTGTCAACTGCCTCTCCGCGCTCGCTGGGGCGTGGGGCTCTAACGAGGCCTGACACCTCAGGAATCCAGCAGGATACGAAACAGCCGCAGAGGGCGGTGGGGAGGCAGGTGGGGCCTGCTCCGGCCACTTGGGCCTGCCTGGAATGCGCTGGAGGAGCTTGGGAGGGAGGCCAACAGGTCTGGCTCCAAGCTCTGCCTGGGCCCTTGACTGAGAGGATAATGAAAAAAGTCACATGACCTCTCTGCTCCTCAGTTTCCTCATCTATAAAATGGGTTTTGATATTCCCTCAAAGTCTTGTTGGGAGTGTGGGAAGTAGTGTATATAGAGTGTCTAGGACACAGCAACACTTAATAAATGATAATTATTATCATCTTTGTCAACATCCATATCTTTATGTCTGTCTCTATTGTGTATTGCGGTGTTTAGAATTCCACTGTGCAAGCGTCTCTCCACTGTTAGTCACTGGTTTGTCTCCCAGTGAGAGCTTCTGGGAGAATTAGGCTGGGAGAGATTTGAGATGACTTTGGCCAACTCCCTCATCCTTACTGTTGAGGAACTCACAGCTCAGAGAGATGAGGTAACTTACCCAAGTTTTAACTGCTTGGAGGCAGATGAGTTTAACAGCAAGGAGAGTAGAGAGAACATGAAGACCCCTGGGTACTAGGGCAGAGGGGTGAGAGGAGCCCAGACTCTTTCCTACTCTTGGAGCTACTTCCATGACCCTCATCCCAGGCAGCTTCGTCACAGGCAGAGAAGAGGCATAGCCAGCGCTTGGGACAGAAAGCATCATTCTAGAAAGCATGGCCAAGCATCACCCCAGTCCCCAGGAAGGGCACACAGATAATAGACAAAGTTGAGGCTTCCTCCACCTGTGCTCTAGTAGAGGAAACCAACACTTAAGCAACCTGTCCTAGCCACATTTTGAGAACAGGATATTGTTGGCCCCGAGTGGGAAAGATTAATCCTTTCCAGGGGCTGGGTATTTTAACAGGAGCTGGTGTTTAAGCTGGTCTGCAAGGAGTTTATAAGACGCAGTTCTGGGGAAAGGGAGTGGGAGGAAACACATGGAGTTAAGGGATTAAGAGGGGCTTCATGAAGGAGGTGGGGTTTGCCCTCTACCATGAAAGAGGAATAGGATTTCCTCAGACGGAAGAGGGTAGAAGGGTCAAACAGGCAGTTGGCACAGCCTGAGCAAAGGCTTGGAGGTGGGAAAGTAGAGCATGTTACTTGGAAAACTAGCTCAATTTGACTAGAAAATAAGAAGCAAGTAGCAGCACAGAATGAGTTAAGGCTAAAAAGGTATGTTGGGACCAAGGTGGTGGGAAGCATCAAATACCATGTCGAGGAAGTTGTACATAATTCCGAGGGAAGGGGGAGCCATTGAAGGTTGCAGAGCAGGGGAGTGGCATGCCTGGGGCTGAGGTGTATGAGAGGAATTGGAGCAGGGAGAAGCAGAGTAAATGGACTGGGAGGGTAGGCACCCACTGCCAACAAGCTTCACCAGGGGGAAAGCATCAGTGCACAGTCTGGTGATGCTACTATTAATTGATAATTAATAGCCCAAAACTCAGTGGGCCCATTTTATTTTATTCAAGTCCTGTGCCCTTTAGGCAAGCCTGGCTTTCCCAAGAAGAACTCTGCTTCGAATGCTTTTTGGTAAGGAGTGGAGACCCACTTGCTTTGTTGCTCAAGCTGAGTACCAAGGAAATGATGCAAAATGTTGATGGTTTGGCCTAGTTCAGTAACTTACCTTAATGGCACCCAAGAGTGGGTCTTATAACTCAAGGACTTTGCCAAGACCACAGCAGACAAGGGGAAAGGAGAGTGTTCGGGCAGTGCCTAGAATGTGCTAGACAACTGTACATACCTTGCTTCATGTAATTCACATTACATCTGTGGTCTCATTTAATTCTGCAACAACCATATGGAATATATGTTATTACTCCCATTTCATAGATGAGAAAACTGAGGCTCGTAGGGATTTAGTAACTTGTTCAAAGTCTTTGAAGTAGAAAGGAGCAAACCCAGGACTCAATCTGAAATCTGTGCAGCTCTAAAATCTGAGTTCCCCTCCCACCCCCATATCACAAACCCTCGGGAGAACCCAACCCTCCCTGTGCAAAGGCATGAAGGAGACTCAACAGCCTACTGGAAAGCAAGGAATGTACAGCAGCCTGTGAATGATTTACGGGACATTGGCAATGGGGACCCAATCCCTCCTCTCTAGGGTCTGGGAACCATTAGCCAGAGTGGCCAGAAACTAAAGGGCCCACGTCTAGATCCTCTTTTCTTCATGTCCCTCATGCTGCACCGAGCTGGGTGCTGCTGGCCCACATTGTCTCGCTGACATCTTTCCTGAGAACGGAAGCCCCACCTGCCAAGAGATTGCTAACAGCAGTTCCTCGGAGTTCAGTCTCTCAAGGGGAAGGAGGTTCTGCCCCCAGAACCCGTCCTCTATTGACGGGTCTTTCCCACACTGGGAATAATGGCCACTTCCATTTTTCTCCTGCTGAGTTCCAGGTTGACCAGTTATGACTTTGGGATGCACTCTGCTCAGGCCTTCTCAGGCAGGTGCTCGACTCCCCCCTTTCCTTATGGAGAGGTCCTCTGCAGCTGCTGTGGGGGCATCCCAGGGCCACTCCTGGCTGGGCAGTACAAGCTGCCCTGTAGGTTGAGCATTGCCTGGAAGCCCAGCACCCACCACCACCACCACCAGAGCCCCTTTCCTCCTGGGAGAGGGGAGCTTCTCTCTCTCCCAGACAAGCACTCCCTCAAAGGCCACAGGTGGACTTAAAAGCTGTGCAGTTGCTTCTGTGTCAGGGTTTTATGGTTTAATTTCTTTGTGCCTGTTTACTCCTTAGCAAATTTCCACCATGCCACACCACCCCCACAAAGCCTGTCTCCATGGGAGACCACCATCCTCTCTGGCATTGGTCCCACCTTGGTCCTGCCCACTTACCCAGCAACACCTCCCAGGACACCCAAGTTCCAGCTCCCTGGGAGCCACAAAACAGATTGGGAAATGCCCTGGCTGCATTAATCAGCTCTCTTGATGGCAAGTGACATAAATCCAGTTGAATGCACTTAAAGCAGAGTAGACTAAAGTAGAATAGAATAAAACAGAATAGAAATAACAGAATCGAGTAGAAATAATGGCTTAGAAATTTAGAATAGAATAGAGATATAGGATAGGATAGAATAGGAGAAATTTGGCTAATATAACTGGGGCAGGTGGGGATGGGGATGAAACTGAATCTAGATTTCAAATAATCACAGTAATTCATTTTCTTTCTGTCCCTCTCTCAAACTCTCTCTGTGTGCCTCATTCTCACCTTCGGCAGATAGGCTCTTTTACAAGTTCAGGAAAAGGCTTTCTAGTGATCCCAAATGTACAGCGTCCCCATCTACCAACTCCCTTGGGAATGAAGCCGGCTTCCTGCTCCCTGGTACATACCAGGAAAGAACTCTGATTGGCCTGTGTGGGTCACATGTCTCCCCACCCCAATCCCTGTGGCCAGGAGGACGGTCAGTGATTGGTCCAGCCCAGGGCTGCAACGTGCCCACCTGTGTGGGGTAGGGCTTATTACCAGAAGAACGGCGCTGGGGAGCAAACATCGTTGCCCAGTGGAAAGGGTAGTTTCCACCCATCCTTAGGGGAGGAGCCAAGGAGCAGGAGGGAGAGACTGATGGTTCTGCGAGGAGCAGCAGGCATCAGGGCGCTCCTGAGTTAGCCCAGGAGAGTTTGCACCAGATGGGGCAGCCTCATGCTCTGGGGCTAGCCCAGGAGCTGAGGGAGAGGTGTGAGAAGGGAACCCAATGGGGGAAGTGAAGCAGGGGTTGCCACAGCAGTGGGAAGGGGCCTGGAGGCACCGCTGACGGGAGTATTCCCAGCTTTCCCAGCAGAAACCCAAGCAAGGAGAGAGAGAGGAATTTGAGGAATGCAGAGGCCGCTGGGTGGGCAGAGCTGCGTTAAGGCTGGTAGAGGAGGCTGCAAGACCCGGGCCTCCCCACCGGATGCTGGGAGGACCTCTGGCTGGCCAGGAGATGAAGGAGCTCATCCTGCCTCTGCCATCAACTCACTATGTGACCCTGGGCCTCGTTAGCCTCAGTTTACCTGCCAGTCAAACAAGGAGGTTGGAATAAAAGCAGCCCCGGCCTCCCTTCTCTCTCCCCCAGAGTCAGTCCACCACTGCCCCGTCACCCCCAGGAGCCAGGGTGCCTTGGAAGGCCCTTGGAACCCAGGAACATGCCCCAGGCCTCATCGGTACCTCAGCTTCCCAGAGGAAGCTGGGGGGAGTGGTTGGCAGGGGTAGCTAAAGGCCCCCTTCACCTCCCCCTCTTCCCCCTTCTTTCCTCTCTTGGCTGCAAAGCACATACAGATGTGGGGCTGTCGGCCACAATCAGGGGACTCAGGTGAAGAATGGGGCCTGGCAGCCCTTGGCTTGTACTCGTTTGCCTGAGCGCAATTTCCCCATAATTACACTTCCTAGCTTTTCAGCATCTGTGAAAGATCATCTCCTGACAGAGCTGAGTCAGGCTCATGCCGGCCAGGAGATGAGGCCCTTCGCTCAGAATCATTTCTAACCGGCGGAGAAAACACACTCACTCTTCTCTTTCCGGCATGTACCATGTCTCCAAGAGACAAGCCGGGGGCCCGACCCGTAGGCCCAGCCAACTAGGCGTCTTGGCCTCCATGACACCCCAGCTCTCCCACACCCCTGACTCTCCCCGTCAGCAGTTCCCTCTCCACCCCTCACGGTGTCACTGGTCCCTTCACCCACAGCATCACTCACAAGGTCACTCGAGTCCCTGCCTGCCCACTCTGCCAGCCACTCACGGTGAACATTTATAGGGCCACCCACACTTTCATCGCCCACCCCCCTTACACACCCACTCCAGCTCACCTCCTCACACTGAAGCCCACCCAAACTCGCCCCATGCATTTCATCACCTACCCGCCATCACACCAGCACCCAGTTCCATGCCCGCCCAAACTCATTTCCACGTCTCAGGCTGACACCAGCCCGAACCCTCCCGTACTGGCCCCACTCCCCATTGCCGGCAGCCAGCAAACCCATCTCCTCTTCCCCTCCGAGGCCCACAGCCTAAGACCGGGCAGGAGATTTCATGCCACCTCCCCCAGGACCTCAGGTGAAGACTTGCTTTTAATAAGGTCGGGGGCAAGGGGGACCAGAGGGAGGGACAGACAGAACCAAGGGCCCCTGCACCTCTGGGGAGGAAGGAGCCATGGGACACCTTGTAAACTCACTGGAAATGTGGCCAGGGCCAGCTACACAATAAGTGACAGCTCAAGGGACGTTGATGAATGCAGGGTGTGCAGAGGACAGAGCTCAGAGGAGATGCCCATATGCCCTAACCTCCTCCACCTGGAGACCTGCTGGCCAGCAGGGCCAGACCCTCAGCCTCGGGGTAAATGGACTATGAGCCTGGGATGGAAATTACATCCCCCTGGGGTGGGTCATGCCTTGGACCAGATCCATACTGAGCCAGGGCCTCTCTGCTCATGCAGTTCTGTAGGAGACATCTTTGCTTCCAAGACCAACAATCTGGAAGGTGCCTGGGCATGAGGTGTGGTTTCAGGCAAGCTTTTCCTATTGTCTGGAGAGGCAGATATGAGGCGTAAATCCCCCTGTCCTGAGCCCATGACAGACATCACTAATTGATCATGGCTCGGAGAGGATAAGTAATTTGCCAAAGGTCACACAGCTTATACATGAGGAGCCAGCTTTTGAACTCAGGCAGTCTGGATCCAGAGTCCTTGATCTTAAGGCTATATAGTGCCTTTCACCCAAGGACCCACACAAGCTCTGGCCCCTAGCCACAGAGATGAGCATATGCAGCCTGGACAGCTTTCAGCAGGAGTAGGAGATGAAAACAAATGCCCTTCAAGAAGGAGGCAGCAGAAGTCAGGGCTAAACAGCCAGGCTCTGACTCTTACTGCCTATGGGATTTGGGGTAAGTGACATATCCTTTTGCAGCCTTGTCTTCCATTGTAAAACGGGGATGACGAGAGTCTTCCAGGAAAGCATGTAAAGTACCTGATTCTAAAGGACTACATGGCACAGTCTTGTTTAAAAGGCCAAGTCTTGCAAGGGCCCAGTCAAGTTTGAGTCAGGTGACACATGTAGGGAAGAGAGGAGGTGAGGGCCCCCGTCTGGGAGGGTCAGGAAGGCATCTGACAGTGGTAGCTGAGATGGGGGTGGCCCAGAAGCAGCAATGGGCCGTGTTAGAGACTGAATCATGTCCCCCAAGAAAGGCATGTTCAGGCCCCATTGCCTGGTCCTGTGGGTGTGAGCCCATTTATAAATGGGACCTTTGAAGATAGTAGTAGTTATGGTGAGATATGCCCAGACTGAATGAGGGTGGGCCTTAAGCCAATATGGCTGAAGTCCTTATAAGCAAAGGAAATTGGGCATGGGAAGAAAACCCACTGGGTGCAGCCAGAAGCTAGAAGTCAACGCAACCCAGAAGAGAAAGAAGATGCTGCCATGCGCATTGCCTGTGATGGAAAAGCCACGGAACGCCAAAGATTGCCGGCCAGCCGGAAGAAGGAGGAAGCCAGCCTTCTAACTTCCGAAACCTGAGCCAATAAATTCCTGTTGTTAAACCAAGCCATTGTATGGTATTTGTTTTAGCCGCTGGAACGCTAAAACATGCCCCATCACCAATTGCCCAAGAAATATTCTCTCTTCTGGATCCCGTTCCTATCCTACCTGCCACTTGGCTCCCAGGAGAGAATGAGCTGGCAGGCCATCTTGGGGGTGGGGGGAGTGGAAGGGAGGAGAGGGCAGCAAACAGGCTGGAGGGGCCACGGCGAGGGGCAGGGAGGATGGTCCCTCGAGCAACACAGAGATCTTGGTGGGTCCAAGAATGCACTTCTGAGAGCTCAGAGGTCACACCTGGGACCCTGTCCCCAAGGCAGGTGCTGACCCCACCCCAGGGCAGTGAGTACTGGCTGAGCGCCCACTGTGCATCAAGCCAGGCAGAAGATTATGGGGAGAGGGTGGTGGAGACCCCAGACAGAAGACTATTCCCAGTCCCTGACACGACGGGGCTCCAGGTAACCCTGACACGCTCAGCACAAAACCGCTCAGCAGGAGGAGTTTGGGAATCAACATCATGCTCACTTTCACTTGGCAGTCACTGTCTGATTAAATCTTAGATATAATTTAATTTAATTGGCCCCCAGGACAAAGGCCACACCCTCCCCGAGGACCTCCCTGCACCTTGACACGGGAAGGGCGTGCCCTTGTCCCACCCCCCCTGCCCCAGCTACTCCTGCTCACCCGGTGCAAATCCTGGCTCTGCCCCCTACTAGTGCTGCAGCCTCTTTGGGCCTCAGCTTCCCTAACTGTAAAATGGGGATATAATAGCACCTGATTCATGACAACAGAAAGCACTTACATCATGCCTGCCTATATATAGTAAGTGCTCCCTAATTATGAACGGTTTTTATTTTTGTCATAATGTCAACCTCTTTTGCACCCCTTTCCCTCTTCTAAATCATATTGTTTGCCTGGCACTGAGCAAATACTGCTCTGTTATTTACTTATTTCCATGCATAGATGATGTCCTTGCAGAGCAGGCTGTTGAGTTGGGGTCAGTGGTCATTGCCAAGTTGCATAATCATCCCTTGGACAGGTATCATGTTTTTGTTCTTGAGGTGACTTTGCATTCATAATCACATTTATCTTTCACATCCTCCTTCACATCCCTTTTGTTGTGGGTTGAATTTTTCCCCAAAAAAGATATGTTCAAGTCCTAACCCTGTATCTGTTAATGTGGCCTTATTCGGAAATAGGGTCCTTGCAGATGTCATCAAGTTAAATGAGGTCACATTGGATTAGAGTGGATCCCAATCTAATATGCCTGCTGTCCTGATAAGAAGAGGGAAATTTGGACGCAAAGACACAAAGACACACAGGGAAGAAGACCATGGGACAGTGGAGGCAGAGACTGAAGTGAAGTTGCAGGCCAAGGAATGCCAAGAATTATCAGTAACCACCGAGAAATTGGAAGAGGCAAGGAAGGAGCCTCCCCTGCAGACTTCCTGCTGATGCCTTGATTTCAGACCTCTAGGCTCCAGAACTGTGGGACAATACATTTCTGCTGTTTTAAGCCACCCAGTTTGTGGCACCTTGGACAGGAGAGAAGATGCTGCTATTCCCAGTTCAAAGTTGCAGAAACTGAGGCTGGGTGGGGGTAGGGGGAGAAGGTGGGAGGTAGGGGGCAGGGTACGTTTTCCTAGCAGAGCCGGGGCTGAAGCCAAGCCTCCGGCACCCAGGTCACCCTGCTCTCCCACCCACATGCAATGATAGCCAGAGGATTTTAGCCAAGGAGGAGATGAAGGGGGGCTACTGTCTCCTGCCCACCTCTGTCACATGCTGTGCTCTCTGAGTCATGGAACAGCCACTGGGGGAAAAGCAGTGGGACGGGGGCTTTACCGTGTGAGTAGCTGAGTAGGGGCATGAGAGAGGCATCAGTCCTCGCTTGATCCATTCGCTCCCCTCCTGGGGGGTGATCAGCCTGGTCTGACCCTCAGCCTGGGCAAAACACCCAACTCACCCTGGGGCTTTGGGTCCCTGGCCTCATTTTCTTCCACAAAAGACTGAGCAAATGCAGTGAAGATCCTGAATTGCAGCAGGAGATATTTAGATGAGCCTCTGGCAGGACTTCCTGGCACCAGCAGTTGTGAAGCCCAGGGTTGCCGTGCCATCCCCTCCCTCCCGACCATCGCGCATCTCCCACCGCTTGCTTGGGCTTGCTGGGAACACAGGCCTCTCGGCGCCACCATGGGCAGCCGGCCTCAGGACCCATGTGGCTGGGGCCTGGGCATCTGTATTTTAAACACATTTCCCAGTTGAATCTAACAAGCCATTCCATTGGGGATCCACCTGCCTGGAGGGCTTGTAGTCATCTATTGGGGATGAAGTGGGGCCAATCAGTGAACTGGCCAACATGTCGCCACCCTGGTTTAAGAGTCAGGACCATATTCGGGGCCATGACCTATCCCAGGACCCAGGAGGCCTCGATTCCAGTACTTGCTCTGCCACAAACCACCTGGGTAACTTTGGGCCAGTCCCTCCTTCTCCTTGAGCCTCAGTTTCCCTATCCACAAAATGGGTGATTTGGAGTCAAGGCTCTCCAAGGCTCCTTTCTGCTGGGACACTCACAGACTCACAATCTCCCCACCCCCAACCTTACCAGGCGGATAGAAGACCCCCAATTCAGAAGCAGAATGTAACCCAAGGCCCCAGCTCCTGCTGGTGTGTATTCCCGTTGTAGGGAAGGGGAGGTCAATAAAGAGAAAATAAAAAATTTCAGAAAGTGAAGAGTGCTAGGAAGAAATGAAACAGGGTGATGTGATAGAAAGCCAGACCCACCCTGATGCTTGTGGGGCCCAGCAAGGGTTCTAACAAAGATCCTTGGCCCGTGCCCCCTTCTCTCCCACCCCGGCTCTGCCCTGCACCCTGACGGGCCCCACAGGCTCATGTGGGGACACCCCCAGACCACACGTCAAAGCTCTGTCCATCCCCCCCAAACACACACACACCACAAACACCAAACAGCCACCCCAGACCATCCGGGGACCCAGGGGAGCTCACCCCTCAGCACTGTGCCTCCCTGGAGGGCAGATCTGGGAAAAGACTCCCCTTTCTGCCCTCGCAGCCAGGGTTCTTGGTTCCTGAGTGTGGCCTAGATGGAAAGACCTGCCCCATGGAGTAGGGGTGCAGCTGCAGGTGGGCCAGAGCAGGGCCCTCTAAATCAGGGGCCCCAGTGCAGGGGACCCTCTGGCTTGGTTCTAAGGGTGGCCCTACAGGAAGCCGCAGGGTTTG
The DNA here is from genome assembly GCA_004027775.1 of Bradypus variegatus. Taxonomy (NCBI): domain Eukaryota; kingdom Metazoa; phylum Chordata; class Mammalia; order Pilosa; family Bradypodidae; genus Bradypus; species Bradypus variegatus. The sequence continues at coordinate 18,533 of PVKY010001023.1, read as the reverse complement.
GGTGTGCTGATATGGTTTTGGCAATCCGGGAAGCCTTTGGGAGAAGGGGGCCTTTAAGCAGGCAGCCTTGATCGCTCTGGGAAAGGCACTCTAGGCAGGGGCTGCAGCTCAGCCGGCTCTCCAGGCCCATTGCCCTGCCTCCAGGCCCATGCTCCTCTCTAGCTAGGCTGGAAGGCAAGGCAGGGAGATGTCACCTGGAAGCAATCTTTCCCAGCCAGCTCCCTGAAAGTGAAAGCCATTCGCTTTGAAAATCTCCAAATTGCCTCTCTCCCCCTTCCTCTAGGGAGGGAGCCAGCAGGAGCCTGGGCGAGGAATGAAGGAGGAAAATTGGCTGAAAGCAATTGGCCCCTGGTTCTCCAGCAGGAGATGAGCAGCCTGGAGGAAGACTGGATTGGGCCTGCCTGGCTCCGTCCCCACCCCGACTTTATTTATTATCTTGCACAGAATCTTTCAAGCCTTAGAAAACAGCTCTGCTCTTTTAGCCCAGGATGTGCTCTGTGTGACATTAGACCTGCCCCTTTCCCTCTCTGAGCCTCTGTCCTTCAGCTCCTGAAAGGGAGAAAGTCAAAGGATTTGACTCCCTAACAATGTTGGAAGCCTCCATCCTGCTTCTGAGTCCCCCCAAGCACCATTTCACAGACCCCTCTGGCTGACACCCAAATAATATTCATACAATTCAGGCAGCTCCGCATTCTCCAGCCTTTAAAGTGTGTCTTCAAATTCTTTGATATTCCAGTGATCAAGAGACAGTGGAAGTGACACTATATGACATGCAAGACTAGGTCAGAAAAGGCGATGCTGTTTCCGTTGGGTTCACCGGATACTTGTGCTAGAAAGCCCTGAACCATGTTTAAGAAGTCCTACCACCCCGAGGCCACCATGCCTCAGAAAGCCCAAACTAGCTGTGCTAGTTTGGATGTATTATTTCCCCCAAAATGCTATGTTCTTTAATGCACTCTTGTGGGGGAAGATATATTAGTGTTGATTAAGTTGGAACCTATTGATTGAGTGCTTCCATGGAGATGTGACTCAATCAGTTGTGGGCAAGACCTTTGATTGGACAATTTCCATGGTGGTGTTACCCAACCCATTCAGGGTGGGTCTGAATTAAATCACTGGAGCCATATAAAAGAGGTCACAGACAGAAGGAACTCAGAGCAGCTTAGAGAGACATTCTGAAGATGGTGTTGAAAGCTGATGCTGGCATTTCGGAGAACACCATTTTGAAACGCAACCTGGGAGCAAGCAGATACCAGCCATATGCCTTCCCAGCTAACAGAGGTTTCCCAGATGCCAATGACCTTTCTCCAGTGAAGGTGCCCGATTGTTGATGCGTTACCTTGGACACTTTATGGCTTTAAGACTGTAACTCTGTAGCCAAATAAACCCCCTTTATAAACACCAATCAATCATTTCTGATATTTTGGGTAATGGGAACATTAGCAAACCGGAACACTAGCTCACATGGAGAGACCCTGTGGAGAGGCTCAAGAACACAAGGAGAAGCAGAAGTGCCTGGGGACCCCCCCCCCCCACCCAGGTCCTCCAGCCCCTCCCTGCTCCAGCTCCAGCCACTGTCTGACTGCTGCTCACTATAAAAACCACTTTCTAGGCTCCAGGAACTGCTCCCTCCCCTTGCCCCTTCAGGTCCCCTGAGAGAATGCCCCTGCCTTTGTAGACAGCCTCTTTCTTAAATGCTCCTCAAATAACCCTCAATTAACCTGTGTGAGGTTGGCCTCTGTTTCCTGCTGGGGTCCTGACTGATAGTCATGCTCCCCAAATGATAGTTATGCTGCATCACTTTCTCCTTCCCATTATCCCATTGTCCCTTTTGGGAGCAGCATGTCAATATCTGCACATTGGCTTATCCAACAAACATTTATTAACCACCTGCCAAGTGCTTGGCCTTGTCCCATGAGTGGGGATACAGCAGGAAGCAGTGTAGACACAGTCCCTGCTCCTTAAGGAACTTCAAGCTCGTAGACACAGGGCTGGGGGGGCAGGGGGTGCGGATGGGGTGGGGGGAAAGGGCAGACAACAAAAAAGTAAATAAATATATGAGATCATTTCAGATAGCAATGAGTCTATGAAGAACATAACACAGGGTAATGGGATAGCAGGAGACACATAGTCCCAGACCAGACGACCTGGTACTGAAGACTCACCCTATGGCCAGAGTACAGTCAACATGGAAATTCTTTCAGTATTGGAAGAGCTTCCCTTGCATACCATCTGGCCCAATTTTGGCACACAATAGGCTTTCACAAACATTTAGAAATTGGTCACTTGAAAGAACAAAGCAAGAACAAAAGCCCACTGTCATTTGTATTGGTGGACTTCCTGAAATGTTTTCATAGGTTGAATCCAAGCTGGAATATCAAGGGCTATAGGTGCACTGTCTTCCGATATGGCTGAAACCAAGATGGCAGAAGTCATTCTTTAACACTTCTATAGAATCCACAGCTGAGCCCCTCCCCACACATCCTACACCGTCCGCTCTGACCTGGGGTTCTCTGGGAACATGATGGAAAGGGCCAGAGAGGGCCTCTGGGGAAGTGGTCCAAAGTCGGTTAGCAAAGATCAGAGGCATCGGGCAAGGTCTCTGAGGCCAGATGTCCCTTCTCTCTTCAGAAGCAGAGGGGCAGTTCCCATGCCACCTGCCCCTGACCCGCACTCCAGCTGGGCACACACAATACAGCCACTTGTTCAGGACCCCAGCGAGGACACGGCCTTCTTTGCCCTGCGATGGATTGGAATGAGCGAAAGAGCTGGGTCACTTTCCCCAGAGTTGGGGAGCCTTTCCCGGCATGCTGCCATCGTTCCTCCCCTCCCCCAAAACCCATACTGACCCCTTTGTCAGTCCTATCAGAAGCTCTCTAGCACTTCTTCCTGCCTGGAATTCCCACCAGCTCCTCTCTGGTGCTGCAAGTTCTAGAACATCATGGTCAGTAAAGACACCCACCCAGTCCCTACCCTCATTTTACACATGAGGAAGATGAGGCCCAGGGAGAGGGTTGAGCTGTCCAAGCTCCCATCGTTGGTGTCAGAACCTCGAGTAGAACCCAGGCCTACTCCTAGTCCTCTCTGCATTAGCCTTGCCATCGACTCCTGTGGCCGGTCCGAGCCCACCCAGGATGTCTGTTCTGACATCTGAGGCCCCCTTGCTCTCTCCCTGCTTCATCTCTGATAGCTCTGGCTGTGCCCTGCTCAGTTTGGCAACTGTGTCTGTCCATCTTATTCTCTATTTGTTCTTGAACATGAATTCATCCTCCCCAACAAGAGAATGACCACCTGGAAGGCTGGGGCCTTTTTTTCTTCTTCTCTTGGTCTCCATCAAAATTCCCAGCAAACGACCTGTTACAGACCAACTCTTCAGTAAATGTTTTGGCTTGATTCATTCATTGAGTAGAGGCACATTTGGTTTTCCTCCCCTAAACTACTTCCCTCTGTGTAAAAGGAGATAGAGATCTAAAGCAACACAGAAAACCTCAGCTCTTCCAGACCCTGTCCTGCTCATTTTGGAAATCCCAGCATTTTGATGAGTGAGTGGGTAGGTGGGTATCACAGTCACCAGCATGATGAGAGGGGCTATGCCAGGATTGCTAGCTCCTGAAGACAGGGAAGTGTCTTTCTAGGAGACCCTCCAAATGTTGGCTCCAGGGAGTCAGGGGTGGATTTGGGTAGAACCCAAGGCCCTGGGAAAACCCAGCGTCCGTGGTCACAGGATGAGCGTCAGCCATATCGCACCCTCCTCTGTGCAGCCCAGAGAGGTGGCTCTAACCCTGGCCTCACTATCCTGGGTGCTGCCATGGGCCAGAAGACAAAGGTGAAGGGACAGGAGGCTGGGATTCTATCCATGATCAGCTCTCTGGGCCATCCTGCTTTTTCACAGGGCTTTTGGTGACTTTCGGGGGATTCTCAAAGCCCCTTCCTTTGGCTTCTTTCTGGCTTGTTTGTGAATAGCCAACACAGTGCTTTGAGTCCAGCTTCTCCAAGAAGAGCCTCCTCCTTGGTCTTGGCCCCTCTGCCCACTCCCCCGGTGACACACTGTCCAGCTGGCTGCTGCTTGGGGGTGGGGAGACAAACGCTGCCTCTCCGGATCAGGCCATGACCTGTGTTCACTGGAGCTCTTATGCATCTCTGCAATTCCTGCCTTTAACAGATTAGCTTTAATTAGACAAATGAAAATCACATGGAGGGGGGGGAGTGGGGGGCAGCCCTGGGTTCTCAGGAGCGCCTTTCAACAAAAGGATGAGGGCAGGGCACCATTAGGAAAGGAAAAGGACAGTGGGTGGACGTATTCATACATGCACGTGTGTGTACACGCGTCACCCGTAGCAAACAGAGGTCCAGGACATCTCCCCAGAAAGGCACAAAATGCCATTATTAACTTGGAAGGAACTTTGGATTCCAAGTTATCTTTTGGGAGGGGTTGCTGATCAGATCCCTTTGGGAATCTGCTAAAGACTCTGGAGCAACACTGTCTGATAGAAATATAATGTGAGTCACTTGTATGAGCCACAGATGAAATCTAAAACTTTTTAGCAGCCATGTTAAAAAAATTTTAAAGAAACTAATTTTAATCTTTAATTTTAATGCTATATTTTACATAAACCAATAGATTCAAAATATTATCATGTCAATACATAATATAAAAATTATTCATGAGCTATTTTACATTGTTTTGTTTCACACTATCTTCAATGTCTGCTGTGTATTTTACACTTACAGAGCGCCTCAAGGGCTTTAGCCACACGAGGCCACTGGCTGACACCTTAAGGGTGATCTTGGTTTGCCCAGGACTGTCCTGGTTTTACCACTGACCATCCAGCATCCAGGGAACCCCCCAGTCCCAGGCAAACGGGGACATTTGGTCATCCTAGATTATACAGCACAGCTCTAGACTGTCTCCCTGGAACAATGCACAGACAACTTTTGGCCTGCAATTTAGGGAGTGCCGCAATGTGCTACCATTTCATGATTCTTAATTGGGAAACCCATTTTACAGATGAGGAAAGCGTGGTCCAGAATAAGGAAGGGCATTCCTAGAGCCACACAGTGACACTGTGATTAAAGCTGCGACTCGAACCCTGGCATCCTGATTTCTAGTTCAGGCCACTTGGGCTAGTCCACGGGGTGCCTGATGGGAACATGGCCCATGTCTGTGGGGTCTTGAGCATGGGTAGGGTTGAATGGGGTGGGATGCAGCTCTGTGGGGCTCAAGGAAGAGCATGTGCTCATTCAGCCGCCTAGCAGGGCCGGGAGCTGCCCATCCCACGCAGGGTGACAGAGGCAAAGGCAGGGACGGTGTTTCCCAAAGTGGGCGCACGTGCCGCTGGTGGTTAATGTTTAATGACCTTGACTCCCAGAGTGAGAAACACACTCTTTCCAGAATTTTCTTTCAAACCTTTTGAACAGTCAAGGAGAAAGACTTTGTACAGAGTTAGGATGCCGACACCAACACTAGACAACTAGACAACTCTCTCTTTTTAACTGAGAGATACCCTGGGCTTGAGCTTGGAGAAAGCATCATATATGCTCGAGTTTTTTAAATCTTTTTATTTTTAAATAATATGGATTCACAGAAATTGCAAAGATAACACAGAGAGTTTCCATGTACCCTTCACCCAGTTTCTCTCATTGGTTATAAATGACATAATTATAATGCTACCAAAAACCAGGAAATGGACATCAGTACAATGTCTGGGTACAGGTTTATGCCATTTGATCGCGTGGATAGATTCTTATAACTACCACTGTGATCAATATTTGCCTAGTTTTTAATAATATCTGCTTGTTTTGTATTGAATATTATTATGACATTCTCTTCGTGCATTTGGTAATCTTTTTCCAGCTACAGTAATGATACAAAGCTTCCCTTTTAAACAAATTACCTTAAGTTTAAAAATAAATCAACTTGAAGAACTTTGTTAAGTAAACGATGGTGTCAGTGGTGCTCAGGTATGACAAAGCTTGTGACAGTGGCATGCAAATAATGACAGCAACAGCTTAAATGAAGTACTTACTATGTTCCAGACACTGTTTTAAATGCTTCATACGTATTATTTCACTTAATTCCCAACATGTATTTGAGGGACAACGTACTGCTATCCCCACTTTACAGATAAGGGAAGTAAAACAGTTTAAAAGTTCAGTAGCATCAACCTACACTTATTTTTCCTGCACACACATATGCACACAGTAGTTTCAAAACGCATGGGCATGTTGTACCTGCCATTCAGTAACCCGTTGAAATCCAAATTGGACTAAATAAATTTAGGGCCCAGGTAACCAGTACCCTAGAGGCCACAGGCCTCAAGATGATGCTAAAGTCAAGGCGTCCAGAGAAGGCCTTGTAGACCCCCCACTTGCCCTCCTGAGCTCTGCCATGCTCTGTCTGCCCTGGTGTGAAAGGTGTAAGCGGCACCCTCGGTGAGCGTGGGCAGGTGACAATAGCAGGCAAAGGTCCTCTGCCTGGAGCCTGGGTGCAGGGTGTCCCCAGGATTTATTCTTCTGCCCCCCTCTAACAGCCTGGTGTGCTCACCAATATCAAGGTCCTCCTGGTTAATTATCTAAATCCTAGATTAAATCATAAAACATTAGAAACTCCTCTCATTTGAGGGAGGATGACACAGTGGCCAGAGATAGGAGGGAAAGGTTCAAGGTCACTCTACAAGGGAGGGGTGGAGGCAGACCCCACCCACTGGTAGGCAAAGGGCAAGTGGGATGGGCACTTAGGACCCCACCTGGTCTAAGGTCTAGGCTGGATTTCAGCAAATGTTTGTTGATGGAGTAAGTGAAAAAATCTGTCTCTGACCTACCTCATACGTCTCTGCTATTATTCTCTACTTCTTCCTGAAGCAGTGGATGAGAAATATTAGTTTGCATCAAGATCCTTGGGTCACCTGCAAAGATTCTGGAGGTTTGGAGAGGGGCCTGAGAATTTGAATTTTAAACCACACTTCCCCACTTCCCAGCCCCGCCTGGCTCCCGGGTGCACCCACGGGCGTCTGGGGAGGGTGTTTTGATGCATTGTTTATCCCCGTAGCTTCCTCTCCAGCCCTGGCTGCACAGCGCCCCCTGGCAGAGAGTCCCGGTATTGTTCAGAAACCTGAGGGCCCTGCCCCTCCCTTGGGACCGAGTATCCAGAGAGGGGGATGGGCTGATGGGGCGGGGGGTGCCTGACTCACCCCTGCCCCTCACCCCAGCGCCCACCGGGCTTAGCCTGGGAGAGTTGATGATGTCCATTGCCACAGCAGGCCCCATAAAAAGGATTATGGGGTGTTGCTGAATTTACAAGCCTGTTCTTGTAAGGCTGCCAGACTTGGGGTGGCCACAACCCCTATGGAAGAAGGACGAAAAGGAATTTTCCCTCTCTGCCTGGTGCCACACACCCAGCCACGTCCATGGGAACCGTCGTGGCCTGAATGAAAGGGCACTAGACGGTGAATTGAAAGACCCGGATCGCTGGCTGGGCAACTAACCATCTGCCAGGCCCTGGGTTCCCTCCACACTCTGCTTTCCTGCCTGAGAAGCAAGCTTTTTGCTCTCCTCTCCAGGCTGGTTGGGAGGACCAGGGCGAGCTAAACCTTTGATGTTGGAAAACTTGAAGGACACCCACACACCAGAGGATAAAATTTTGAGTGTCGAGGGAGGTCTCTGTCTGCATGTAGAGATATGACTCTGGGAAAGTGCCCTTTTCCCCATCACGGCCTGGGCAGAGTGGCAGCAGGGGAGGAAAGAAATCCGGGGCAGCCCTGAGAGATGTCCCCTGCCTCTTGGGCACCGGGTCCAGCCCGCTTCCTGGTCTCCTTCACCCCCTTTGGGCCTGGTTTGTGTCTGGCGAGAAGCCCCGGCCGGGGCAGGCTGCTCACTGCGCTCAGGCCAGCCAGGGGCCCTGGAGCCGTCCCACCTGATACGGGATCTTCAGGGCTCCTTCCCTTGTTGGCCTCCAAACCTAGATTGTCTGTGTCAGGCCCTTCCGAAGTGATCAAACACAGAGGCAGAGCCCACGGAGAGCCTGAAAAATGTGAGGCACGGCTGGGTGTTCCCATGATCACTTATTCGGTCAAGAAGCCCAGCAGCCCCGGAGCAGGGGGCAGAGGGAGGGAGCCTGCTTCCCATAGTGTTCCTTCCTTTAGCATTTCCAACAAATGCGCCCAGATGGGGGTTTGAAGCAAATTGGCAAAAGGCCAGGGAAGCAGTGTGCTCTGGGTGTTGGTGAGGGGGTGGTGACAGGGAGCCAGGGCCTTGGGGCAGGGGTGGGGCCACGGTGCCAGCCCGGGTCATCTGGACCCCAGTACTAGTGACAAAAAATAGTCATGTTACAGATGCTGTATCAGCACCCCACAGAGCCCTTTGCCTCTAATTCTCATCACCACCCTCTAGTTGGGATATCATCGCTATCCCCATTTTACAGATGAGGAAACTGAGGCTCAAGCAGGCTAACTGAACTGCCCAAGGGAATACAGCTGGGAAGAGGAGGAGCCAGGACTCAAACCCAGCACCTGAGGAGTGTTAGGAAAATGCTCCCACTTCCCCAGCAAGGAAGAACATCCTGAGTGAGGGGTAAGGGGAGGAAGAAAGACCAAAGCTCCTTCTTGTGTTTTGTTTGTTTGTTTGTTTGTTTTTTGTTTTTTTTGCCCACATGACAGTTTCCATTCCTGAAGTGTGTGGTCCCTTCTGCTCACCCCAAAAACTTCTCCCTATCCCCCCAGCCCCACCCGAGATTTGCATGGGCACAACCTAGACAAGATCAATTGTATGCAAACATAAAAACAAAATAGGGACTGATTATTTTTAGAAAACATGAACTAAAATAATTGTGCTTATGAACAGGCTTTGCTGCGAACACATTGGCTTTGTGTGACCTTCACAAGTGACATCACCATTGAGACCCCTGGGTTGTCACTCTGCAAAATGTGGCTCCTACCTCAGAGGTTTGCGATGCTGTAGCCCAGTGCCTAATGCTCAAGCAAGTGCTCAGTAAAAGGTAGTTACTTGTAGTGGTAACATTGCAAGCAAGGTGCAGGCAGAGGGGCTACCAGAAGCTTCCATGGGACAAGATATTTCCTACAGTGGTAAAGCTATGGAATGTCGCTTCTGTGAAAACTAACTGCCTGCAGCTGGGGTGTTTGGGGGTAGTAGGGGTGCTTGCAGGAGGAGCCAGGCACCTTCAAAGGAGGAGGAGCAGTATACCCAGGTAGAGGGGTGTCAGGGCCAATGCCCAGACCCCACTCTGGGCCACCTCAGGCAGCCCCACATGTCTCCAAGTCCCACCTGGGGCTGAGGCTCCCAGAAGCCCCCATGCCACTCAAGTTGGCCAGAGGCTGGCAAGGAGGCTGCCTAGCTCAGGTCCCCCTGCACTCGATGGCATGCTGGAACCAGCTCCTATGGGCTCAGGAGAGTTGATGCCATAGTTTCAGGCATCTTGCAAGCCAGTTGTTAAACTCAGCCATTATTAAAATTAAATCACACAAACTTAGTTAAACAAATTCTCTTAAAAACAAAGGTAATAGATAATCAACACTCATCACTGCCTGAATATTTTATGACACTTTTACTATTTGCTGTGCATGTGAGGTTATTTACATCTGCGGTGTCTGTGTGGTGGACATACCACACGATGGTGGGCTGCTCTGCTTCAGTGGCACCAGCTGGGCAGCTTGAAATCAGCCCTGCCGGGAGGAGTGTTCGCACCATGAAAATCAGCAAATGCTGCAAACCAGGGCAGCTCCCTCCAGAGCTGGTTGTTTCCCATTTAGGAGCACACCACTGTCCTACTGGGTGCTGGAAGAGCTGGGATTGGGACCCAGGGAAGCTATGCAAGGCCACCCGCCCCTAGTGAGATCCACTGGCCTCCCAAGACCTCTAGGACTTATCTTAGAACCGAGGAGTCTACTGAATTGATGGGGACCCCTTGTGCCCCCTCCAGCCAGCGGGCTCCATTTCCCGTTATCCACCGCGCCTCTCAGCTTCTCAGAGGCTTGGTCTGAGTGGGCAGTCGGGAGGGACCTCACAGTCAGAGCCTTGGACGCCGGCCCGGGTGCTGGTGGCTTCTACTTGAGTGCCCGAGGATATTGGGGCGTCCTCATCCCCCAGCCTCAGACCCCACTGGGGACTGGCCTGTTTATGGTAAATGATGCCTGTTGGCTTTGATTCCAAGTTCAGACCCTGGGGCCACTACTGGTGTCCCCATAAATTAAAGGCTGCTTGTATTTGGAGGGATTAAGCAATGTTGCCAATCCCTAGAAACATCGGGGCCTTCAGACAGAGCCGCCAACAGAACCCCCAGGCACGGCCCTGGGAAATCTCCGTGTCTGCACCAAGGCCGGACCCTCTGGCTGGTGTCACCAGGCTCTGGGGTGACACTGAGCCTGCTCGAGAGCCACATGCTGTTTAGAAGGAAAAAAATACAAACTGCCTTCACTGTCGTCTCCCAGTCGGCTTTCTTAGTCTTTGGTTAAGCTGTTCCTACTGCCTGGTGGGTGTCCACCCCCTCCCCAGTACACACACACACACACACACACATACACACACACACACCACCTACATCCAAAATCCTTATCTTTCAAGGTCCAACTCAAATTCCACCACTCCCGGAGTAAGAATAACAATGTCCAACACATCCTAGCCTCTGAGCTTACAAAGCTTCGTTTTATTGCACACGTTTTATTGCTCTGCAATCTCCATGGGGATTGGAGGTGAGTAGCACAAAGCCCCCTGCATTGTGGAGCTTATTTTTTCAGGCAGATGTTGGAGACAGGTGGGGCGCAAAGCAGCAGCATCTCCATTTTACAGAAGCTCAGAGAAGTAAAGTAACTGCTTCCAAGTCGCTCAGCTGGGATTAATGGAGTCAGCGACATCTCCTCTGACCCCCCCACACCCCCACCCCAGCCAGCTTCTCTAGTCCTATATCCTGGGACAGGGATGGAACCATCTGAATAGTGAAGGAAGGGGAAGGAAGACAGAACCGTGTGGAACTGCTAAGTGCTGTGGGATGCTGAGGGAGGGGAGTTTCTAGAGAGAGTTTTTAGGAGTTTGCTGTGGATGGGATGTAATTCGCTCCCACCCTTCAAGAGGCTGCAGCAAAAACTAACATTACTGTTTAAGATTTGGTGGCAGCGGCTTGGAATTTCTTTGCCAGTTTCAAATGGATATACCACAACCCTCTCTTCCGGCTTCTATCACGTTCTTTCTTGTGTTACAGAGATTTCCGGGCAGGACTTGACATCCCGGTTGCTCATGTGCTGCCTGGAGGCAGTGGCCCTGAGCTGCCGCTGTCTAAGCTGCATGAAGCACACGTAGGGATTCTCAAACTTGGTCATAGTTAACACGTACTGATTCTTTCTCTAAGTCCAGCAGTTGCCATTCTTCATTGTGTTAAATCCTCATCCCTCCAGAGTTCTATCATCGCCCTCTATTTCCCAGGTGTGCAGACTCAGGCTGACAAGCCCGAGGTCATGCAGGTCAGTGGTAATAGGGCCCGCGTGCCAACCTAGACCGGCCACCTCCAGAGCTAGCCCTCCCCACCCCACGCCACGTCGCTCCCCCTGAAATGGGAATGGTGACCCCTATTTAATAGGCTCACCGGGAGGATTAAAATAAGATAGTCCGTGGAAAGCTGTCACACCATGTCTGGCAAAGAGAAGATAGCAGCAAAGAGCCTTTCCTTCCAAGGGAAGTCACACTGCTCCTTGGTTTTTTAATCAAAACCCACTTTTGTCATGGCATCAGATCCTCGTGACAACTGAACTCTTTTGAATTCTTTTGGCTTTAAAATTTTTATTGATGTATAATACATGAAGTGTGCAAATTTTAAGTGTACAGCTCATGACTTTTTATGTGCTTATATGCTAGTGTGGTACCCATACCTCGGATCGAGAAATAAAATATTTCGGGCACCTCAGGAGGTTCTCCAGTGCCCTTCCCAGCCAATGCCTTCCAAAAAGTAACCATCCACTGAGAGACTTTTAAAGTATATATGAATATGCAGGTATGTATATATATGTATACACATTCATATTTACATATATATCTATTCCTATTTTGCAGATGAAGAAACTGAAACTCAAGGAGGCTAGGCTACTTGCCCAGGGCCTCTCCAGTGAGCTGGGGCTGGAACTGAGTGCCACGGAGGTGCCAGGTGTCACCACACAGGAGGCCCCGGGAGTTGCTGCCAGCAGGCTGGGGCTGTGCAGGGACCCAGCCACCCCCTTCTGGATAGAGCCTGGATGGTCAGTTCCAGGTGCCACATTTGGGTCACTGTGGTGACCTGTGTGGACAGAACCCAACCCCTGGGCCCTGAGAGCTGCCCTCTGACCTCCCTCCCAAGGCCACAGTCCCAGGAGTGGCCTGAGGCAGAGCCACCCTGCCAGGACAAACTTAGTCACACATGGCTGGCTCCCTCTCCCCTGGCTCTGAAGGGTCTCACCTTCCCTGTTTCCCATCAGTGCTTCGGCATCCAAGAAATACTAGGAAAATAGGGCTGGGTATTAGGTAATGACTATTCGATTTATTCTGACAGCAAGAACCAAAGGGAGGAAATTGATGTTGGTGATTTCACTTAGGCCCTGCCAAATTTAACTAATCTTTGCTCCTTTCCCAGGGAGTGGGGGCCTCCGATGGTTGCGCTGGGCTTGACGGAGGCCTGGGTGTGCTGACAGCCCCTTGCTGTGTGGATGAGGCCCCTGACATGGGGAGCCCTGGAGGATCTGGCTTACCTCTCAATCAAACCAGGAGGAACCTACCCCATTCACCAGCCAAGGCTGCCTCTGGGTCCTCCTTAGCTTCTCCAAGGAGGGGCAGAGGAAGCCATAGAGCCTGCACCCATTTCTCAGAGAGGAATGCTGAGGCCCAGAGAGGGGCTTTGTCTTGGCTTGGGCCCTCTGTGAATAAGCCCCTCAGTCCTCAAACAACTGGGAGGGCTCAGCAGCCAGGATGGCCATGTACCATGAACAGCTGTCAGGGGCACATCTAGGAAAGGGGGCTGCAGTTTGAATCACTAGAAACCCAGCCCCTGCTTAGAGGGTGTCAGACCATACATATTCGGCCAAGGCCATTATGCAGAATTCAGGCCCAGAGAGGAGAGGGGTCTCCCGGCATCCCCTCCCCACCTGCCTCCACTGGAAGGATCCCCCCATTCCTCTCCCACTCTACAAGAACTCATTGGTAAAAGCGGAAGGTTTGCCCCTTCCCAGGCACTGTCGTTGCCGCAGGGGATGTTCCAAAGACCAGAAATCCAGCAAGTCCCCAAATACAGTCTGGTGAAAATAGACCTTCCTGGGGCCACAGAGCCACCTCACTGATATACGAAACCACCCCTGGGCACCCCCCTCCAGCATGGGGCTGTAAGCTGGTAGTGGGTCCTGGGAACTGGAACAGAGATAACAATGACAATGATGGTGATGATGATGATAGCAACAAAGATGACAATACAATAACAGCCAACAGGAATTGAGTGCAGACCATGTGCTAAGCCTTTGCCTGCACTATCAGCTTTGTGTCCCTCCCACACCCCTATAAAGGGTGCACTACTATCACCTCTTTTAACAGAAGGAGGAGCTGAGGTTCAGTAATGGCAAGTTCCTCAAGTCCACACAGGTGGTAGTGGCTTTCAAGTGCAATTCTATTTCCATAGCTGACCATTACACCACGTGGCCCCAGGGTAGTGTCCTTGCCTGATCTATGGCCCTGGGCCTTGGCCCATCCATCCCTACTCTGACAAACAGAAGCCTGGAGATGCCAGGGCAGGTGGTACAAAGACCACCTCTCTCCCTGAGCTCATCTGAACTGCTCCAGCCACCTTGCTCCCCAGCTCCCTGCTCTCAGACCTAGCCTCTGTCGAGTACCCTGCTGCCTGGACAAACAGGCAACCAGCCTCCTCACCTCCTCCAGAAGACTGGCCAGGGAGGCCCTGCTTCCCTGCAAGCAATTAGGGAAGTCCCCCCCCTGGGGTATGTGTGATTCACCCCCTGGCTATGGGGGGTCCTGCAGGGAGGCCAAGAGACAGAGACCTCCTGCCTGTGTCCACTCTGATTTCAGGTGGCATTTTCCAAAGCCTCTTATGGCTTTCAAACTTGGGACAGTTCTAGGGTAAGAAAAGTGCATATTGCACCATTGGGTGGGATGCATGCTCTGAAAACTCCTCCTCTTTGGGCCCTTCACCCATCTTATCACGGGCCTGTAGAATGTTGGGTTCAACAGTGGGGGTTTCGAACCAGCTGCGTCCCAGGGCTTCACTATATGTCACTACTTCCTCAGTTTCTACATGCCACACTTCTACTGTGTGCCACACTTCTACTGTGTGTCCTCCTGTCTATGGAGGTAAGCCCAACTGTCCCAATTTTATAGATGAGGAACCTAAGCTGGAAGAGGTGACATAACTTGCCAAATCTCACTGCTAGGGAGGGAACGGGCCAGGATGAACCTGCTCTCCTGGCTCAGCTCTGGCTGCCCGAGTGACCACAGGCACCTCCCTTCTTTGAGCCCCACCATGAACTGGGGATATTGTAACCTCCACGCAGGGATGTCTTAAGGCTCTGAAGGCGCTTTGTGCTGTGTGCTCCCCGTGTTCACAGTCAGCTCTGCTAGTCAAACGTAAGTGATATTTCCACAAGTATTGTTGAGTAGAGAAGTTTCCCAATGTAGTCAGGGGAACACAGGCTTTGGCGGCCCATGGCCCCGGGTTCCACCCAGGCTGTGCCCCTCGTTTTCTGGGTGTTCCTTAGATTCTGGCATCAGTTTCCTAATCTGTAAAATGGACATAGTAACCCCTCCCTTGCAGATTGTTCTAAATAAATGAGATAATATATTTAATCTTTTTCAACAAAATGATATCTTTCCATGAAATAGTATCTGCAAGTGCCTGGAACATTACCACCGTCAGTGACCAACACTACCTTTACTCACCTATTGGCTTCATCTTTGGCTTGTCCTTGTTCCACAGATGAGGAAATGGAACTCAAAAGACTGAGTGACTCATCTCAGGTCAGACAGTTGGTGAGAGGCAGAGTCAGGATTCAAACCCAGGAACCAGGCTGCACGTACCTCAGGTGAGGTCACCTGGAGACACCTAGATGGAGACTTCCCTCCACAGAGGCAGTAGAATTGGGGGGCTCCTGGCATAGTCCTCAGGCCTCCTGCCCCCTGCTCTGCTTCCTACCCTTCTTCCCGGCAGGGCCCCGGCACCCCACGAAGGGGCTGGCACCCAGCCTAGCGCCACATGAAGTGTCACATTTCTGTGAACGCCTGCCCACAGAAATGTGTCAAAAAGTCAGTTTAATCTGGTTGGCTCTGTGCCTTCCCTGGGCCCATCCCCGCCTCCCTCCCCGTGGGCTGCTGTCTGCTGCCTCAGCCTGAGGTCTGTGGCCTTCCAGTGGCTCCAGGGGCGAGACGCCACGCCAAGATTTTCCATGGATTTGTTTCCAGCACACAGAGGCCTCCACTCCCCACCTCGTGGAGCCTCCCCAAGATGTTCCCTGACATCAGGGAGGGGATAGTGTGCGTAGGGGGGTCTGAGGAAGGACAGTCTCAGGGGGCTGCCTCCCTCCTCTCCTTTATAATAAGCCAAGGGAGCCCCCAGGCAGGGACTCGGGATTGGGAATAGTTACAGCACTTCTCCCAACAGCCTCAGCAACCCAGATGGAATCCTGGTGCCTAAGTATGCCTGTCCCAGCCAAGGTCACCGGGAGTTAAGGGCCACTACACCCAGCTGAGGCTTTCCTCTCTGTACAGTCAGAAGACTTGAGGAAGGGACACTTTAGAGAAAAAGCACAGCCACCCTAGCTATTTTCTATTGGGAAGATATACTGAAAGGTTTATTTACTCACAAAGATCTCAAAAACAATGCTCCAAGGCTTTTACACAAGTTAAATATTCCTGGGGATACTCAGAGAGGGAAAAAACAGAAATAATAACAACAGTTCCCATTCATTGAAACTTAATTTGTTCAGCTCTTCATGAACATCATCTTGTTTGATTGTTCTGGAACAACTTCACAGATGAAGACATGGAAGTTTGGTTGCACTAGTCCAGGAGGCATAACTCCTATAGTAGTTTCTGCTTCGGGGATTCCATTTTTGTGGAATCATCGTGACCGGAGCCCCCTGAAGCTGGACAACTCAGTGGTGACCTTGGGATTAGAACCCAGACACCTGGCTTCAGACGCAGCTCGTTTAACTGCAGCTCTCTACCGACGTCAGCCGTTTAGTCCTCAGTGAGGTGAGTTCTTGCTGGGGACCAGTAGCTGTTTGCAAATCCTTACACACTATTCCTGCCCCTTCTGCCCACACACGGGGCTGGGCGTTAGGGAGGGCGGGAAGGAAGCTGCTCCACTCAGGTGCTGGGGAGGCCCTGCTGGATTCCGATGCTGCTGAACGGTGGCATCCTGGCTGGGATCATGTGCCCTGAAAGTTAGATTTCTTCAGAGATGGCAAGATCCCGGCGGCTGAGAGAGGGGAGATAGGGCCAGGTGTCCTGACAACCCAGGGAGATCAGAACCACCTCGCTGACTCCTGTTCTGGCAGGGGCAGAGTAGGACTGGCCATGGAAGAGAGCCAGCCGGGACTGCTGCATGCCATTAACCCTCCCAACAACAGGAATTATTAATATGACCATGTTGAAGAGATTGGGGCTCAGAGAGGTCTTGTTTGTTGCTCAAAATCACCCAGTAATTAAATGGCAGACTCAGAACTTGCACTTGACCTTATTTGACTAAAGCTCACACTCATTCCAACTTTCCACAGGACTTCCCAAGGGGCAAGGAATGAAACTGGGTCCTCCCTGCCCAGCTGGGAGTACTCAAGGACATTCCTCAGAGAGGAAAACACCCCTGGATATGGTGGCATCTCCCCAAGACACTAAAGCTAAAGCTTCAGACAGAGGAAGTATATCTATAACAATAATGATAACAATCTTAAAATAATAATATTGGCATCTATCACTTCTTGAGTGATTTCCATATGCTAAGCACTGTTCTAAGCACTTTACACTCTATGAAAGATGGTGCTGTACCTGTAGCTGGGTACATGACTACATTTCCCAGCCTTCCTTGCAACTTAATCTGACATGTGACTGAGTTCTGACCAATAGGATGCAAGCAAAAGTGAAACGCCCTTCAGCATCTTACTCTTAAAAGCCTGCTCTACCCCTTTCCCTCCATCCCTTTATAACTGGAGCAGCCAACTTGGAGCCACAAATGGGAGTCATGTGTTGAGAATGGCACAGCTGCCCCACCACCCTGGTCTGTTATGTGTGAGAGGAGTGAGATTCCAGGTATTTAAGCCACCATATCTTGGGGCCTCTTTGTTGTAGTTACTAGACTGTGCCCTCACGGTTACTTTGCTTAGATGGTCTCATTGCCTGCTTCTGCTCCTGCCCCTTCTTTGATAATTTATTCATTCATTCAATCAGGATTCATCAGGCAACCTCCATGGGCCAAGCACCTTTCTGCCACTGGGGATACAGGAGTGACCAAATCCAGAAAGTTCCCTGTGCTCATGGATCTGACATTCCAGCAGGGAAGGTGGCCAAAGCAAAACAAGAAAAAAACAGAGGATAGTTTCAACTGGTGATAATTATGAAAACAAACAGGTTGGGGTGGGGAGCATTTCTTTACATTGAGTGGCCAGTGAAGGCCTTTCTGAAAAAGGGACGTTTGAGTTGATGCTGAAATGACTAGAAGGAGCCAGACAGGTGAAGGGGGAAGAGGATTCCAGGCAGAGGGAATAGCAAGTGGCAAATTACTCCGGGGGTGTGGGGGTTTGAGGATCAGAGAGAAGGGGGCATGGACAGAAGAGAGGAAATGAGGGTCAGGGGTAAGGGATGAGGTTGGCGAGGAAGTCAGGGGCCAGATTTTATTACTTGGTAGGCCACTTTGAGGAGTTTGGGCTGTATCTAAGTGTGACGGCAAGAAACAGAAGGTTTAACAGAGTGGGCATGTGATCTGATTTATGTCTTAAAACGATTGTTCTGGCTGCCGCATAGAGAATTGATTTGAGGGTAGGGAGAACGGGCAGTGAGGGTGGAAGGAGGGACACCAGCAGCAACTGTGGCAGGAGAGGAGAGTGATTATGGTAGAGTCAGGTGGGGTCCTTGGAGGAGAGAAACGTACCAATTTAGGATGTATTCTGCAGTGGGACCTTCTGCCCTCAATAGTATTTGGAAAGGCAATACCCAGGAAATGTATTTCCTGTAGAGAGATAGACTTTGAATCCAGGCCTGCCTGCCTTGAAGGTCAGGTGCGTTGCTGACATCCAAAATGCCCTTGTTACAGATTCCTTTCCCTGCAGAGATGTTCAAAGGCCCAAATTCCCCATTGTGCGCCAAGATCACCAAATACGCTCTTCTGCAAAGCCCCTCCCCTCCATGTCACTTATGGAGAAGATGTGGGTGGACAGCAATGGCCTTCAGATCAGAATAGCAGGGCCAACAAGAGTCCTGCTAACAAAATCTGTAGGAAAGAAGAAAGGAGTGTGCAAACTCAAGACTGCAGTCCTGGCCTCCAGATTTCCTGGGAATGGGGTTGGGGTGGG
>PVKY010001022.1:0-36240 GCA_004027775.1 Bradypus variegatus | reverse complement strand
GCTTCTCTCTGGCACCACGAGGCTTTGCAGCTCGGGCTATGGGGGAGGGGGCTCCCGGCTTGGATCCGCAGGTTTCACTTACAGATTTTATGCTGTGTTCTCAGGCATTCCTCGCAATTCAGGTTGGTGTGTGATGAATGGACGGTCTCGTTTGTCCCCCTGCAGTTATTCTGGATTATTTACTAGTTGTTTCTGGTTTCTTTTTCGTTGTTCCAGGGGGACTACTTAGCTTCCACTCCTCTCTATGCCGCCATCTTCCCGGAAACTCCCCAGGTGGTGTTTTAAAATGACGTTCTCCAAAATGTTGCTCTTGGGGCGTTTTGTCCTCTCTTAGCTGCAGCTCCTCTTCAAGATGTCACTCTCAGTTGCTCTCTCTTGGCTGAAACTCCTTCTGTCTGTGACTCCTTTTATAGGACTCCAGTGATTTAATAAAGACCCACCCGTTCAGGGTGGGTAACACCTCCATGGAAATTATCCAAAGGTCTTGCCCACTGTTGATTGAGATACATCTCCATGGAAACACTCAATCAAAGATTCCAACCTAATCAACACTGTCTACCCCCACAAAATTGCATCCAAGATAATGGCTTTTTCTGGGGGACATAATATATATAAACTGGCACACCCATGAACCAAGGTAATGATAGATGATAAATTGACCGACAGATAAATAGATGGATGATGGATGGAGAGATAGTGCTGGAGCATCTGCCACCCCACCCCCATCCCCCAGCCAAATGAGATATGGAATAACTCCAACATAAATTTAAAATGCGTGTATAGAAAGAAAGAAACGCATCTCACTAATGATACATATCTAGCACAATGCTTGTCAATGGTGGGAAGATGAATGGGGCTGTGGCATGGGAGGAGAAGGTTGGGAAGACCAAATTCTGAAGCTCCCCTTGGTGAACACCTTGATGCTTTTTTGGAATTATCAAAATATCAAAAGTGCATTTTTTTTCCCCGAAAAGCCCTCAGTTTTGTTTCTGTCCATCTGGCCCCTTGAGGCATCCTGAGTGTGCCAGGTCTGTCTGTGGAGGGATCCGATGCTGAACCCGCTCTTCAAGGGAGAGAGCCATGGCCACCTCTGAACTGCCCACAGGACTCAGGGCAGGAAAGACCCAGGTTGGTCTTCTTGATGGTGGGAATGTGGGAGTAGTCTAGGAGGGGAAAAAGAGGTGCTCAGGGGGAGGGGGCAAAAGTGGACAGAGAGAGGAGATGGCCTACACCAGACAGGGACTGTGGGCTTCCAGGTTTGGCCGAAGCCTCAGGCCTGGCATCAATGGAAGTAATGGGCATGGAGGGACGGCAGAGGGACAAAAGGTGAAAGAAACAGCCAGTTGGAGACAGAATCAGCACATAAGCTGAGAGTCAGGGCCTGAGAAGGCAAAGGGGTTACTTGGGATGGGAACAAATTGTGGGCCCCCAAAGACTTTCACTCTCTAATTTCTGAAAATGTTATCCAGGTGGAACCAGCCCAATCCCATGAGCACTTAAAAGCAGAGTAGTGTCTGTGGGTGGAGAGGAAGAGGAGGCAGAGGAGAGATGGGACAGAAGGGGGAAGCCTGAGTGATTGCAAATGTGAGATGGATTTGACGCACCGTTGCTGGCTCTCAGATGTGGGGTCTGTGTGTGAGGACCAGAGTGAGGCTCTAGGTGCTAACAGTGGCCCCGGCTGTCAAGCAGCAAGAAAACAGGGACCTGATGAGCAGACAAAAGCCAGTGCCTCCCAGAGACTCTTGCTCAAAGCCCAGCTGACTGATTGGCCCTGTTGAAACCAGAGCAGAGGACCAGCTGTGGCAGGCTGAATTTGTGACCTGGAGACCTGTGAGATACTACATCTGTGCTGCTGAAAGTTGCAGAGTTCCTGAAAATTTGTTACAGTGGCAATACTGAGAGGACAGACTGGAGGTGACAGTTGCTCCCTCAGAAGATCGTGTCTGAAACAGAACCCTGAGCCTGGAGGGTTTGGCAAGAATTGGCTGTGCCCGACGCCGGGCGGCCTTCCTCCATCAGCTGAAGCCTGGGGACAGATTCCAAAAGGAAACAGTGCTGCTAGATATAAGAAAACGCTTTATTCCCATATGGTGCTGGGGGCAGGGGCTCCCCAGTCCCCTCCACTACAGCTGCTGGGCGGGTCTGAGGATGTACATGAAGTGGGCCTTGTGGGTGGGCAGCTTGGAGTGGGGGAAGCGCTGGGCCCCCTCTTCCAGGGCATCCTCCTGGGTCCCCTCGCGGAGTCTATCCCGAATGGCCTGTAGCCGGTGGCGCTTCTCGCTCAGCCAGCGGCCACCCTCCTGGGTGTCCTGGTGGGACCTGCGTCGGGGCAGCTTCATGATCCAGAAGGCCACCCGGTGGTGGGTGTCAGCTTGCAAGTTGTCCATGGACCTCTGCCGGGGGGCTGGGGCCTCCTTCTCCACCTTGGGAAACTGGGAAGAAGGAACACAGAGACCCTCTCATGTTCTGAACAGCGACCCCATGATGCTCACTCCCCTTGGCAGGTTCAGCCCGCTTTGCAAATGACCGGGGCACTTGGGGGTTCAAAGTTCACCCTGAGGTCCGCAAAGCACTTGGGTTTGCCAGTGCTTAAGGATGTAAAAATACTTTGAGGTTTACAGAATACTTTGGGACTGAAAACACATTTCAGGGGGCTTCACATTTGGGGTAATTCAAAGCACCGCAGGGTTTATAATGCCCACTGTGATTACAAAGTGCTTTCAGATTAAATGAACTCGGGAGGTTTTGAGGGCATTTTGACATATACAAAGCACTCTGGGATTAAAACCTCTTGGGTTTAACTCAAGAGTGCTGACCGCAAATGCCAAGTGTGATCCTTGACTGACTCCTGAATCAAAAAATAAAATCAGCTCTAAAGGGCAGTTTGGGGACAAGTGAGGGAAATTGCAACATGAACGGAAATGTATGTCACAGCCTTGCTACCCCAAGCATGGGCTGTGGGTCAGGAACAGCAAGCAGCCTCAGCATCATCCTGGAGCTTGTTAGACGTGCAAATTAGTGGGCCCCACCCCACCCAGGCCTGATTTTAATGAGTTCAAGCCTGAGAGCCCAGAAGGAGAAGATAGTTTGATATAAGCATTAAATTGCTTGGGTGTGAAAATGCTCCTGTGGTCCCATGGGAGAACATCTCACACTTAGGAGGGCCCTGTGAAAGGATTTGGGGATGATGTGTCACTGCATCAGCAATTTGCTTTCACAAGGTGCAGAAATTAAAAAAAAAAAAGTAAAAATAGATAAAGCGATTGTGGCAAAATGTTTACAAGTGTCGAATATGGGTCAGTTGTTCTCCACTGGAGTCTGGAGACATTTTTGGTCTGTCACAGCTGGCCCAAGTGAGAGGGTGCCACATCCATCCCGTGAGGTAGGGGCCAGGGATGCTGCTAAAAAATCCTACAATGCCCAGGACAGCTCCCAAATGCCAATGGTGCTGAGAAACCCAGCTCTATGGGAAAGGGAAAACAGGTACTAATTTTTCCTGTCCAACCTTTTAGTTAACTTTGAAAATTCTCAAAATAAAAAAAACTGGGTGTGGGGGCAGGGGCCACATAGGTTTACCAAGAATTTTTGGATTCTTAACAACTTTTAGGATTTGTATATTATATATACACCTTGACATTAGCAAAATGCTTGGTGATTAGAATCACTTAGAGGTTTACGGAGGTGAGATAGACAAAAGGCTTTGTAATTAAAAAATCACAGTTTGAGGTTCCCAAGGGTGAAATTTAACTTATTGAGCACGTTGAAATACAAAGTGGTTCTCAGTTCGCAAAGCCCTCTGTGGTTTCCTGAAGGGTCGGGGTGTACTCTGAGGTGGGAACCCTGGTCCCTGAGAGGCAGTTAGTCCCTTTTGCAGATGGGAAAGCTGAGGCCCAGAGAAAGGATGTTCGGCCCAGAAGGAGTGGAAGTGTCAGCACCCTTTCTTTTCCTCCTAAACTACAGAAAAAAATCAGGGCCTGGCTACTTTGGGGGACATGCTCTCACCTTCCAGTCACCCTTCAAGTTCCCATCTGCTGGTTTGATGGAGGCCACCACCTTCTCGGAGATCAACACCTTTCCTGTCTTGTTGTCAGTCACCTGCGGGAATGGTAGAAGAGAGCGAGAGAAAAAAACCTGCTTTCCTCCTCTGCTCCACCCCCCCCGACTCATGTTGCTGCATGAAGAATCCTGGTGAGATTCCAGGAGGGACTTCCTGGCATAGACACCTTGTCGATCTGGTGATGGCTGGAGAGGGTGTTGTTCCCCAGACGGCGCTCCTGGTTGTCCTCTTGGTGATAGTTCCTCGGGAGGCCACGGAAGTCCATGGGGGCAGAGAAGAAGTTGCTCAAACTTCGAAGCAGGTCATCCTGGGGCCAGAGGAGGGGCTGGTGAGAGGCTGGACTGTACGACTCCCCAGCATCTCTGCAGCCCTGCTCAGGTACCCTCAAGGCCTTGCCCCATGTTTGTCCCTCTCTGTCCTCTGACTCTAGGGCCTTACCAGCCCACTTCCTGCCCCCAGCTTCTATCTGCCCTCAGTTGCCTGTTCCTAACTAGGATCCTGTCCCTCTGTCCTGTCTCTGTTTCCTTCCTATTCCTGCCCCTCATCTGTCCTGCTGCTGCAATCTCCCTGTCCCTCTCTCTCCATCTCTCTCTTTTCCTTGTCCCCTCTCTAACTACCTCTTGGTCTCCCCTGTCACCCTCTCTGTCTTTCTGATTCCCTCCTTCCTGTCTGACCCCCTTGCCTGGCCAAGACCCATCTCCCGTCTGTCTCCCTAACCCCTTCTATCCCTCTTCTGGCCCCTTCCCTCTTCTCCCCAACTCCCCCGCCGTCTTTGCTCACTTTCTGAAAAAGTTGGCTGAAGCCTCGGAGTATGCTCTGGAGGCCCAGAAAACCCGAGGAGTTATCCTGGCCTTCAGCATCGCGGATTGGAGCTGCAGTAGAGGAGGGCACGGAGACAGAGGGGAGCAGAAGCAGGAGGACAAGCGGGTGCCACATGGCAGGGACGGCGCGGAGGCTGCGGCAGGGGTAAGGGGTCAGAGCCCCCGCCCCGTAACGAGGTTCTGTTCCCCTTGGCCACGCCCCTCCCCAAACTCTGTCCCCATCTTCCAAGCCCTCCTTTTTCAACCAGACACCGCCTCCCGCTGAGGTACAACCCCTTACACAGGCTCCACTCCCCGTCCGGGCACTCCCCTCCCACCCACGCCCATTCCCCCCACTTTCTTCTACTCCCACCCCCTTCTTTCTGCCAGGCCCCGCCCCTCTTCCCAGGCCCGGCTCTTCAGGGCTCTGCCGCGTACCCAAATCTCCTTCACCTTCGCCCACGTTCATACCCAGTCCTTATTCCTCACCTTCGCCCACTCCCCGGCCCGCCTTCTAGGCCCCGCCCTTGTCCCAAACCACTGCCCGGTCACCGGACTCCTGGACTCCGGCAGTCCACGGACTGTTAAGTCCCAACAGTTCTGGTCTCGAGACCGGGCGGGATACCTGGAGCGTTGAATGCGCTCCGCGAGTCTTAGCCACGCCCCGACCATACGGCCCAGCCCCGCCGGCGGACCACGCCCACAAGCTGGGGGAGGCTATTCCATGGCCACGCCCCTAGAGAGAGAGCCACACCTTGTTCTGGTAGCCACGCTCCTTACCCGGAACTGCGCGTCTATTCCCTGGATACGTCCCTAGACGTAGACCACGTCCCTACCCTCGATCCACAACCCCCCAGACCCAGTCCTGCGGTTCTCGAGTACTGGCTCTCGCGCTGAAGCCCCGCCCCAATTGTATGTGACCACGCCCCTTGACTTAGAGCCACGCCTCTGCGCCCAGACTGTCGCCCCAGCGCCCTCTGTTCCTTTTCTAGGCTTCCACAGTCCCAGTAGTCCTTCTGCTTCGCTCGCTCCTAGTTGTGTATCCAGGAGCGTCTCCCCTGTCCCGCCCCGTCTTAAAACGATTAATTACACTCAACAGGGGTCAATGGAGGGACGCGGGACCAGGAGTCACGCTCCGGTTCCACTAAAAAGTCCCGCCCTCTCCGGAAATCTAAATCCCAGCCCTATGTTCCATCTTCAAAGGAACCCCGGAATCCGGCCCCCAGCCACTTTCAATCCCGGGAGCTGAACCCTCCAGACCCTGATGTTTAAAGCACCCAGGAGCCCCTCTTCAGGCACCTGTCCCGGGAGAGCCGTCACCTCTGGTCCACTAGTGCGTGTGGTTGCGGATAAACTCCCTGTCGTCCTGCCCACGACCCTGGAGGCAGGTGAGGTCACAAGGAGACCATGTCATAGAAATCGGTCAGGACTACTTCCCAGACTCCAGCCCTCAAAAACACACTTTGGAGGTTGAACAGGATTCTTTCGAGTTCCTAACACTTCCACATCTGTAGCACACAAACACGACACTCACACTAGAGGAAAGCCAGGAGCCGGGGTCCCCAGTCCCCTCCTTCCCCAGGACACGGGATTCCAGCCTCCAGCTCCCTCCTCCCTCAGGCCCGGGAGTCCAGCCCCCAGCTCCCTCCTCCCTCAGGTCCGGGAGTCCAGGCCCCGTCCCCCTCCTCTCCTAGGAATCGTTTCAAGATTAGACATCAGCTCTCCTCTCCCAAAGCAAAAATCCTTCCGAAAACTGGGACCGTCGGACTCTCATTCCCGCTGTCCGGCCCGGGCCCCGGGCCCGCCCCCCCCTCCAGTCCCTCCCACTTTTCCCAAACAAAGCTCTGGGCAACTTTCTCCCTGGCAGCACCCCGCCCGCGGCTCCCCAGCTCCAGGCCGGGAGGTAGGAAGGCGCCGGCGGGAGCCGGGAGTCCTGCTTTGGGGTGTGTGAGTCCGGGTGGGAAGTTAGGGCCTCGGAGCTGAGGTGTGCGTTTGTGGGACCGTCCCTGACTTGCTTGCCGCCCTCTCTCTGCATGGAGGCCCGAGTTTGCGCTCGGGTCCCAGTCTGCGGGTCGTTTGAACTTTTGTCCGAGATTTTTTTGCCGGCGCCTGTGGATGGGTCTGAGTTTTGGGGGTGAGCGCGTGAGTCGGAGAGGGCTGGGGACTCCGGCGGGGGTTTGGGAATGTGTGGGTGTCCATTTGGTGTGAGGAGGACCCCGTGTGCGTTTCCGACACAATTGGTTTGCGCGTGGAATTTATGGGCGCCTCGTCCCCTTATGGAAAAAGGAGGACCTCGGTGCGTTGTGGGTCTCCAGCCTCGTCTCTTCGGGGGTTTGGGGTCCTGGCCGGGAACTTTCTTACTCGGCGCCTCCATCCCTTTGTATGGCCACATGGGGGGAGGGCTGGGTTAGGACTCCGGCCTCTGGGGGTCCCAAAGGCGCAGCGCCACTGGGTTTGGCCTGGGGTCTTTGTCTGCCGGGGCCCAGGCTCGTGGGTCCGAGGGAGGAAGCGGCCGGGGGCTTGGACTCCGGGGTTCTGGGAAAGCTATGGGGGACATGGAGCCGCCAGGGCGGCGGGATCGGACTGTATTGGAAAAAGTTTTTCCTTGTTCCCGGCCTCCGGAAAATCACTGGGAACTGGAGTTGGATCTGAGCCCACGGCGCAGGGGGAGGGGAAGGGGCGGGGCTGGGGTCCGGAGGGGGAGGCGCCCTCTCCGGCCAGCCCCGCCCCCGGTGGGGGTTGTGGGAAGCTGGGGGAGGGGATGCCTGGGCCCTTTGTTCTGGTGCTCCCGATGGCAGGGCATCCCTGCCCCCTAGTCCGTGGTGCTGTGGGTTTTCCCTGGTCTTGGCCTGGGTTTCCGCCTTGCGTCTGTTCCATCCTCTGCCTGGAAATCTGTCCTTTCTCTCTGGGTGTTTGCCCTCCTCTCTTTGAGTCTCTGCCCACCCCCAGCCCCCACCCCCCCATCAGCTTGGTTCTCTGACCCCCGATTTCTCTGGGTCTCTGTCCCGCCTCTGAGTCTCCCCCCAACCTGGGTCTCTGTCCCCCATTCTGGGTCTCCGTCTCCCTCCCTCGGGGTCCCCACCCCCCATCCCTTTCTGCCAGCTGCTGCTCTGAGCCTAGCACCTGTTCTTTGGGTGGGACCGTGAAGGTCTCACCCACACTTTCCTCCCCAGCAACTATGCCCTGATTCCTGTTTTCTTTAAAACCAGTCATCCTTACCCCAAAGTTAAGTCCTCCTGGGCCATGGGCAATTACTCTGGGGTATTCAATAGTTTATCACAATCCAGCTTCCCCTGGGAACTCGGTGAACATCCTCACCCTAAGCTTCCCCTTCTCTCTAGGCCCCGGGAGTCCTGGCCCCCAGCACCTTCCTCCCTCGGACCCAGGAGTCCCTGCCCCAGGCCTTCCCAGCCCTGTGGTCCCTCCAGGTGGGGAACTCTGCTGAACTCTGTGTCCCTCCAGGCCCAGATGGGGGAACCGCGGGCTGGGGCCCCCCTGGATGATGGCGGCGGCTGGACGGGCAGTGAGGAGGGCAGCGAGGAGGGCACCGGCGGCAGCGAGGGGGCTGGGGGAGACGGGGGCCCGGACGCAGAGGGAGTCTGGAGCCCAGACATTGAGCAGAGCTTCCAGGAGGCTCTGGCCATCTACCCGCCCTGCGGCCGGCGGAAGATCATCCTGTCCGATGAAGGCAAGATGTATGGTGAGCCCGCCCTCCCTTTCTCCATGGTCACCTATTATTAATAATATTAATAACCAGCATTTTTGGAGCTGTAAGCTCTGTTCATGGAAAACACTGAGGTTTAGTCGCAATGACTCTATGGAAGGTTTAGCATCACCATTCTCACAGATGAGGGAACTGAAGCCCAGAAAGATGAAATGATTTGACTACTGTCTCCGAGCTAGTGAGTGGTAGAGCTGGGATTTGACCCCAGACCATCTTGCTGTGAAGCGCCTGCTCTTAACCCCTTTCCCAGTAGACCGAGGAGACCTGCATCTCAACTTGCTGCAGACCCTCTGGGGACCGTTGCTGTTCTCTTCCCCCCCGGGAAGTTCTGTTGAAGGTCTAACTCCCTTCTGTCTTTCACTCTTCAGGTCGGAATGAACTGATTGCCCGCTATATCAAGCTGAGAACAGGAAAGACCAGAACTCGCAAACAGGTCTGGGGTCTGACTTGAGGGTTTCTGTCTGGGCAAGGGTGGTCTTCTTAGGGCCCCCCTGGAAAGGGTGGGCTCAGGTTCGAGGAGGATCTGGGCTCATGTGGTTTGGTCTGTGTTCTTGGCATGTCTGTTAATATGTGCTCGGTGTCTGTTTTTGTGTAGCTTTTCCAGCAGTTTGGTAGAACTGCAGAGAGAGTGAGATAGAGACCAGAGGAGACCAGGAGGGGATGGAGAGGGAGAGGAGTCTGGGCCTGGGGATGAGCAGTGGTGTCAGCGAGATTCTGGCAGAAGTAGCCCTTATGGGCATGTCTGGCCATCATGCCCTGATGTAGCTGTTATGCTCTGTGTGTTTGCCATCTTTTGTGTTCCAGCAGCTCTGTGGGGCACCTGGAGGGAGGGAAGGGTGGGGGACCCAAGGGTGAGTGGCTGAGGTCTGAAACTGCTTCTCCCTGACCCCCTCCAGGTCTCTAGTCACATCCAGGTTTTGGCCCGAAGGAAATCAAGGGAAATTCAGTCCAAGCTCAAGGTAGGGATGAAGGTTGTGACCTTGAGAGGGGAGCACAGACCCAGAGAGAATGGGACAGAGACCCAGAGAGAGGGGGACGGAGACCCAAGGAGAGGGGGACGGAGACCCAGGGAGAGGGGGATGGAGACCCAGAGAGAGGGGGATGGAGACCCAGGGAGAGGGAGTCATCAGTGTTCTATCAAGGGGGGTCAGATAGAGACCCAGAGGAGGGGTTCAGTGACCCTGGGTAGGGGGGATCCAGAGACCAAGGGGGCAGAGATGTAGTTTAGGGGCATCAGGCCTCTTCCCTGGCTCCTCTGGGCACTGCTCCCCTCCTCCCATTTTGCTCTCCGAGGTTCTCCCACTTGACACTGTGAGGACCCCTGATTTGTCTCCTTCCTCTGGTTCATCCTCCTTTCTCCTGGTCCCCTTAAGTCCTTCCTGCCCTCCCTCTGCCTAGATAGCTTCACTTTCTGTTGGCGATTTCCACATCTTTTTTCTTTTCTTCTCGATTTCCTGATTTCCTGCTCCCTGTTGGCTGAGCCTCCTCTAGATGTAAGGTGTTCTCTGCCCCTTTCTTTGGATTTGGGGATAGTTTATTTTTCTGGTCTCGGAAAATCTTCACTTTCTTTCTCTTCAGGTCTAAAACCTTCTCACTTCTGGCCTTTTCTGGACTTTGAGTGTCCTCAGTTCTGTCCAGTCTGGACTAGAAAACATCCCCCTCCTGTTCCCTCGGGGCCTGATATTCTCATTTCCTGTCGCCTGGGCCTCCGGAACCTTCACTTCCTGCCCTTTCTTGACCTAGAAACCCTCATTAATATCTTTCTTTCTGGACATGGAAACCCTTTTTTCCTCTAGGCCTCACCCGTCTACTTCCTGTTCCATATCCATCCCTCTACCCTACTTCCTGCCCCCGCATTGCTTGGTCGGGGGGTGGTGGGGATGTGGGGGCTGGTTGGCCGAGGAGGTGGGAGAGCCCAGGCCTCACTTCCTAAGTCATGTTTTCTTTCGTCCTTTGGCACCTACCCCCACCCCCACGGGCAGGCCCTGAATATGGTAAGTCCCCCTGCCTATCCTCCCACCCACTCTGGCTGCTATATTCTCTTACCCCAGACAGCCGCCCCATCCCTGAGAGACTAGGAGGGACAGGGGGCTGGAGGAAGGGGTTTGGACTCTCCCCTGATCCTTGGCCTTGACCCCCTAACCCTGCATCTCCCCAGGCTTGCCCTGCCCTGTCTTTGTCCCACTCACCCTTGCTGAATCTACTGCAACCCCCCTCCCCCATTAACCTGGACCCCCAACTTCTCCCCCAGGACCAGGTTTCCAAGGACAAAGCTTTCCAGACAATGGCTACCATGTCCTCGGCCCAGCTCATCTCAGCGCCTGCCCTACAGGCCAAACTGGGTCCCTCCGGCCCCCAGGTAGCCCTGGGTGGGGATGGCTGGTCTCAGGGTTGGGGGATGCATTCCGGTCGCCAGCTGCGGGATTGACCAACTCCCTTTTCTCTGCCTTCTTTTCAGGCCTCTGAGATTTTCCAGTTTTGGTCGGGGGGTTCTGGGACCCCATGGAATGTTCCAGAGTGAGTACTTTCTGTCCTGGCTCAGCAGCTGCTCCCCCATGCATACCTCTAACCTGAGAACTTCCAACCCCCAGCCCCCTTTTCAAACATAGATTCAGGCTTTGAATCCCAGCTCTGCCACTTACTAGACTTCAACCCTCAGCTCCATGTCAAAATGCAGAGCCTGTTTCCTCGTGTCTAAAATGGGGATAGCGGCGGTACTTTCCTCACAGTGGGGCTGTTGGAATAAATGAGTCCCACGATTGTCAGAGGCTTCAGACAGTGCCTGTCACATAGTAGGTCTCACCAAGGGGAAACTTGTAACAGCTTTTATTGCTTAAAAAGTTCTGGGTCCGTGTGGAGGAGGCACAAGATGGGGGAGGCCAGACTGGAGGAGAGGACCAGGCCTGAGCTGGGAGTGAGAGGAGGGAGTGAGGCAGAGAGAGTCAGAGGAGGGCTGGGTTGAGGCCGAGGAGGGAGTGTTGGAAGAACCAGAGGCTCAGGGCCCAAAGGGGTGGTTCTTGGGCCAGAGAGTAGAAGAGGAGGGTCATTAGCTTCTCTGTGTCAAGAACTAAGGGTCCCAGAGGCTGGGGAGTGTCCCTTTCAGC
This sequence comes from Bradypus variegatus, assembly GCA_004027775.1. Taxonomy (NCBI): domain Eukaryota; kingdom Metazoa; phylum Chordata; class Mammalia; order Pilosa; family Bradypodidae; genus Bradypus; species Bradypus variegatus. The sequence goes on along the minus strand of PVKY010001022.1, from coordinate 24,555 downwards.
TGTGAGAGCACCCTGAGGGTGGTGGGATGTGTTTCTGGCCTCATGAATAGAAAGAGGCCCAGAGGCTCATGGGAAGGTGCAGTTCACCCTGAGAGGAGCCAAAGGCCCCAGGGCTGGGCCAGGGTCAGGCAATAGGGTGGAAGGGTGAAGTGATGGGCTGTGGGGTCCCCACTGCTGGATGGGGCACAGGAAAGTGTCAGAGCAAGTCCCCGGGGGGCTGAAGGAGCCGCAGGTGGGCAGGGGAAGGGGCTGAGTGGTGAAGAGGGGACGGTTCTCGGTTCTCATGGAGCTGGGAGTCAAACGGGTGACAGATGTTAATTAGGTCATCAAGCACATGCATAAATACAAAATTGAAGCATGTGTGAAGTGCTGGGAAGAACCGCAAGAGGTTCTGAGGTGGGGGAGAAAGTTCCAGGGGTTTCTCTGAGGAGATAACATGGAAGGCTGAGTAGGACTTAGCCAGTGAAGAAGGGGGTGGGACTATTTTAGGCTGGGCCAAGGCCCTGAGGTAGGATCGTTTGGTGAGCTCCAGGAAATGAAAGAAGGCCAGGGTTAAGCAAGTGGCCAGTCAATCAAACAAATATTTCTTGGGCCTCCCATTAAAGTGCCTGGGGTTGTGCTCTGACTGGGGACATAGCAGCAAATGAGACAGACAATAAACATGTAAACACATGCCACAGGAATTAACTAAGAGTGGGCATAGATGGAAATAAAGCCCGGAATGTGGTCTGTTTTGGACAGGGGTTGGGAAAGGCCTCTGGGTGAGTGTTAGCAGGCTGGGCATTTACTGGAATTCAGGTTTCAGAACCTGGAATGGCAGAGACTAGCCCCTGGAAGTTGTGGTTCCAAAGGTCCCTGGAGTTTGTGTCTTTCTGATCCTGGTCTCTTCATCCTTAACCTCTTTCCTGACAGCTGACCCCAAGTCCTATCTCTGGTTCTTTTCTTCCCACCCTCCCAACCTTTTTGGCTTCTCTCCCTCCACATCCGCCATCCTCTGTGTCCTCTCTCCACCTTTTGAGACCCCCTTTCTCTTTCTGTGCTGCCATTTTGCGAGAGATACCAAAACGTAACAGTCAAGGGCATGGACTTGGTGGTTGCGACCACCCCGAGTTCAAGTACAGGGTCCCCCATGCCCAGTTGTGTGGCCTTGGGCAGGTTATTTGAACCCTGTGTGCCTCGGTTTCTTTGCTGTAAAAATGAGGAGAGGAATGATCGTCCTGACATCTTGAGCTGTGAGGTTTCAATGAGATCCTGCGTGGACCCTCACTGGACGTTACCTGGGACGGTTAGCATCTTCTCACCTGGCTCATCCCAGCTTTCCTATCTCCCCCAGCGTGAAGCCATTCTCACAGATGTCATTTTCCTTGTCACTGACTCCCCCGTCTACTGACCTCCCAGGTAAGAGCCTGCCCTCTGCCCTCTCTTGTCTCTCCCCTCTCTCCTCGACCCTAAATGCCTTTCCTTCAACCAGGGGACACATTCTCACTGAGGTCCAGCTCTGAGGCAGGGGATAGGGGGATCAGTAGAAAGACGATTGGCAGAATTTGCAATGTATAGTAGCATGGCCTCCACAGCTGGACACGCCAGTTTGTGTTCTGCCACTTGCTATTCGTGGGACCTTGGACCTGGTGTGTTAGCTGGGATTCTTTCAGCCGCAAGTGACAGAAACCCAAATCAAGCTAGTTGAAGCAGAAAAAGGAATTTATTGGTTCAGGAAACTGATATTCCAGGGTTACAGGGGTGGCGGCTTCAAATGGTAACATCAGGGATTTATGTGATTCTGTTTTCCTCTGTGGGGGCTTCATTCCCAGGAATACGGCCTGGCAGCAAAGATGGCTCCCGGCAGTCATGCCAATTAAAACTCACATCAGGGAAAGAGGGCGTCCCTTGCTCCCTCAGGGTCCACAGATTCATCAATCAGGAATGCTTTTTTTGCTGCAAGTAACAGGATGCCCAAATCAATAGGGCCTTAAATAGTAAAGGCTTTCATTAGCCCTCATAACAAAAAGTCTGGAGGTAGGCTGCCCCTTTGCCAGTTCAGCAGCTCAGCAGTATCAGGACTGGCATCTTTGTAGATCTCTTGGCCTCTGTCTTATTGTCACAAGATGGCTGCTGAGACTCTGGGCATCACATCCCAAGCAGGACTTGGCCAGGGTGAAAAGCTTTCTCCTCCCAAAGTTCTGTCTTTTTCATTCAGGAAGAAACTCCTTCCCAGAAGCCCCCAGCAGTTCCCCTAACGTCTCATTGGCCAGAACTGTGGCACATGGCCACCTCTAGCTGCAGGGAGGCTGGGAAAGTGAGTATTTAGTTTTTTCAGCTCCTAAGTAGAGGCAGGCAAGAGAGAACAGTGCCTGATATATTTAAAAAATGTTTACTTTTTAAAAAAATTATTCTTTTTCCTCTCTAGGGTATGAACCCCCACAAGCCCTCTCATCCCCAACCCTGCCTCCGCCTGCCCCATCACCCCCAGCCTGGCAGGCTCGGGCTCTGGGCACTGCCCGGTTGCAGCTGGTGGAGTTCTCAGCCTTTGTGGAACCACCAGATGCAGTTGACTCTGTGAGTCAAATCTTGGGATGGTCACTGAGGGTTCTGGAATGTAGATGGGGATAGGGAGGGAAGACATAAAGTGGTGGTCTCAGAGAGTTGTTAAAATCCAGATTGCTGGGCTCCACGACAAACCCACTGAATCAGGAATTCTGGCATTCTATCAAGCTCCCAAGCAATGCCGCTGCTGCTGGCTGGGGACCACACTTGGAGAACGACTAGCCTAAAGGAACTGGGAGGTCATGGGGTCACAGGTTGGGAAGGTCAGAGAAATTCCCCAGGACATTCTTTATTCATTCATCAAACATTTTCCCAGCATCTACTGTGTGCCAGGCTTTGGGATGGGTACTGGGAACCTGGACAAAGCAGATCTTGTTTCTGGGCTCGAGCTTCTCCTAGGCTTAGGGTAGAGACACATGCTATATCAGTCATGATGGGCTGACTGCTAGAAAATATAACCCCCAGCTTTCAGAACACCACAGAAGTTTCTCTCTCACTGATGCAATGTTTCATTGCGGGTGTTCAGAGTCTGGTTTCTTCATTTCCTAGTTTTCCCATTCTCTAGTACTCTAGAATCTGCTGCTGGATTCTTTGCATCTGGCGGGCAGGGAGAGAGTCAATAATTGAACAGGAGGTTTTAAGGCTCTGGGCTTGCAGGTGGCAGCTGTCAGATGTGCTCACATCTCATTGGCCAGAACTCAGCCCATGTGATCACACCCACCTGCACAGAAGCCTGGGAAATGTAGTTCAGCCACGTGAAATGGAAACAAGATTTGGGAACACAGAGCAGTCTCTGTCACAGCCACATACACCCCAGCGACTGTATAGGGTGATTCTCTTGAGTCAGACCAGATTGGTACTCTCCCATCTCACTTGCTGCAAAAGTTAAAGGCCTTTCAGTGGCCCACAAGGCTGGCACATTCCCTCTCTGACAACAGCTCCTCTTTCCCCTCATTGCCTCTGCTCCAGCCACAACTGACCTCCTCGCTGCTTCTCAAACATGCCAGCCCACTTGTCCTACTCCTGCTCCAGGGCCTTTGCATCTGCTGGTCCCGATGCCTGGAAGGCACTTTCCCCAGAGTTCGCTGAGCCCCTCCATTCATTCAGCTCTTTGTTCTAAAGTCATCTTCTCAGATAAGCTTTCCCAAACCACCTCATGGAAAATAACAGTGGCTGTTGCTTTTGACCCCCTTAATATGTTTTGTTTTGTTTGTTTACTTATTTATTTATTTATTTACATAGAAAACATCCACTCCCTGAAATTTATATTTTCCATGAATTGACTTATTTATTTTCTGTCTCTCCTAGTAGACTGTGAGCTCTACAAGCTTGGGGACTTTGTCGTGTAGCCCTTGTTAGATGTCTGTTGAATAAGTTTTTGTAATTGTACAGAGGTGTTATTCTGCCTGGGGAGTCAGTGAACTCAGTGTTGCAATGATATTTAAATTGGGCTTTGAGGGTTATATGGGAGTTTGTCACATGCAGAACTGAATGTTCCATGCACAGAGAGGGAAACAGCATGGAGTTTTCAGGGACACAAATATTTCAGTATGGTGGGGGTTGGAGAGAGGTCTGTGATCAAGGAAGACTTCCAGGAAGAAGCAGATTTGGATGAACTTGGGCCTGGAAAGATGAAGGGAAAATCTGTATTGGAGGATAGATGGCGAGGGCTTTGAGGTAATGGACAAGAAGGGGGACAGAGAGGGAGTCTTAGATGTGGGCTGCATGGATTTCCATCCATCCATCCATCCATCCATTCATCCATCCATCCATCCATCCTTCCTTCCATCCATCCATCCATCCATCTATCCATCCATCCCTCTATCCACCCATCCATGCACGCATGCATGCATGCATCCATCCATCCTTCTATCCTTCCATCCCTCCATCCATCCATTCATCCATGCATTGGACATTCATGAGCACCTATTCTGAACAGGCCCAGTCCTTTGTCCTGGGGGTGCTGAGGAACCATGGCAGCTCCCAGAGCTGTGTGTGGGATGAACTGGAGGCTGCAAGTCCAGGGAGGAGGCTGGGGTGAGGCTCTAGGCAGGAGAGGATGAGACATGAGCCAGGCTGGCAGGATAGAAGGGATGGGACAGAGGGTTGGGGCAGGATGGAAAGGGCTTGGGGACGGAAGAGCTGTAGGAGTGAAGGGGCATAAGGGATGAAGACAGAGCCAGGGGGTTGAGGTGTGGAACAGTTGGCTGGCAGCTGTGGGGGATGGAGCCGGGGGTGGAGGCTGGGCTTGGGCAGCAAGGGCCAAGGTTCCAGCCCACCTCCCACTCCTCACCCCCGGTTGGTCCTCCTCAGTACCAGAGGCACCTCTTTGTACACATCAGCCAGCACTGTCCCAGCCCTGGAGCTCCCCCACTTGAGAGCGTGGACGTCCGGCAAATTTATGACAAATTCCCCGAGAAAAAGGGCGGTCTGCGGGAGCTGTATGATCGTGGACCCCCCCATGCCTTTTTCCTGGTCAAGTTCTGGGTGAGTTCCACCACCAAAACTGGAGTGCTCATAAATCACTTCGTGTGCCAGGTTAAGGCTGCTGGATCCAAGGGAGATGGCTCAGAACCCATCAGGCCAGACTGGGCCTCGTCTGTCAATGTTAGCCTCTTCTGCAACAAGGAACCCCAAAGAGGGGCTTGGGGGACCAGCTCAGGCATAAGGATAGGCTTTAGCTTCTCCAGATCCTACCAAACTCAGTTGGCTGGCAACTGATAAGGCCCTGGGGATGGGCTTGCAGTGTTTCAGAGTTGAAAACCTGACCACACCAAACCTTGTGGTTAAGGAATGGCCAACCTCCCCTTAGCAAACAGGGTCATGGAGAGTTCTGGTCTCCATAGAGGATTCTGAAGCTTTGCTGGGTCCTATGGGACCCTGCTGCGAGGGAACATCTGGCCTTGAGGAAGCGATTGAAGGGGCTGGGAGTGGCTTGGTAAAGTCAGGTATCTATTAAATGGTCATTTATTGAGCATCTACTACATACAGGCCCTGTACCAGGTGCTATGTACATAATTGTGAATAAGAGGTTTGGACCATTGTGGGTCTGCCTTAAGCTTATTTTGGTTTGGTGTCTAGAGCAATGACTGACACTACCTGGGGCTCAGTAAATGCTGAGTGAGTGTTTAGGGGGTGTCAACCAGAGCCGTGGAAGGATCTGGTCCTTGAGAAAGAAGCCTGGTGAAAGGCTGAACTTTCTTGACCTTGTTGGGTCCTTAGCTACCACGGTTATAAAGGATTCTGGTGTGTCAAATGGAGACTCCAGGTGGCTCTAGGGATGTGCTGCTGAGGCCTTAGGCTATGTTAAGGCTTAAGACAGGCCTCACCAGGCCCCAGGTCTGGAGAGCAAGTCCCCTAGGGAAGCCCAGCATCCAGAGTGGTTCAGGGGAGTGCTGGTAAGGCTGTGTTGCCAAGGCGACTTATATAGCATCAAGCCACTAAACCATCCAGGAGAGTGACCTGGTAAAGTGTTAGCAACTAAAGTTAGGAAGGGGAAGCCGTGTGGCCCTCAAGGGGCTCAGGCTGCAGGTGTGAGGAAGGCTTAGGCTTCATTAGGCCCCATTTGTCCTAAATGGACTGTGTGTCCACTTAGCCATCGCCAGGATCATTGTTGGGTTGGGCCCCTGAGAATCGGCTGGAAGGGCCAAGGACAGCGGCCTGGAAAGGAGTTAGTTAGGCTTCCTCAGGCCATGGGAGGCCCTGTTGCTAGGGAGAAGCCATCTGCCTTAGCAACCAGGGTTGTATAGGGCACTGAGGCTTCAAGTGGTTACTAGGGAATACGGCCTCCTTAGTAACCAGGCCCTTGCAAGGGGCTGAACTCTTGAGTTGGAGGCTTCAGGTGGAAGAAGTTGAATTCCAGGGCTCAGGTGGTGGAAGGTTACTAGGAAGAAAGGGTCAGGACGTATGGGAGATCCAGACGTTTCCAGCACTGACGGAAGGGTGGGTTATCTCCAGTAAATGGGCCATCGAGCAGTGGGAACTTTGAACACTGATGAACAGAGGTGGGTGGCTGCAGGGGCAATGGGAGAAACACAGGGCCGAGTTCCTACCTTATGAGAGTCCCCACCATTTATAAGGGACATTTCTTCTGATTCCCTCATATCCCCACCCCCAGGCGGACCTGAACTGGGGCCCGAGCAGCGAGGAGGCAGGGGCCGGTGGCAGCAGCAGTGGCTTCTATGGAGTGAGCAGCCAGTATGAGAGCCTGGAGCACATGACCCTCACCTGCTCCTCCAAAGTCTGCTCCTTTGGCAAGCAGGTGGTGGAGAAAGTGGAGGTAAGGCTGGCGGGGTGACGCTGCAAGGTGGGTGAGTGCTGCCCCGTCACTGTCACTGTGGGGGTGCAGACTAAATAAATGAAGAGCCATGAAGAGTCAGGCATTTGGGGCTCTTCATAGTGGTGGGATCCCAGCCTCTTTGGAGGTTTAGTGCATGGGTTTGGAGCCAAGATGAGGTTCGTAAGTCAAACGTTGGGGTCACTTTGAGGGCTCAGAGGTAATGTGTGGTACAGAGATTTAGGGGTCCTAGGATATGAAAGGTTCTTATGGTTATGGAGGGGTTTGTAGGGCACTGAGGTTCAGAGGTCATACTCAGGGGTTGCTGAGGACTTGGGTGTGGGGGGGCTGTCTCAAGTTCGGAGGTCACATAGAGTTTGGATTCTCTTGCAGGGGGTTTCTGAGTTTCACTGGCTTTGGAGGGCCTAAGGGTTTGAGGTCAGAGGAGCTGAGAAATCAGATGAAGAGGGGCATTGAGGGCTTGGAGCATGGCTTTGACGTGCTGGAGGGGATTTTGATTTGTAGGTTCAGAGATCCTAAGTGGGACACCTGAGGGTTCAAGGCCACTCTCTGGTCGTTGTGGCTGGGTGATGGAGGGAGAATGGCAATGGGAAGTGGGTGCAGCATCCGAGGGGCACGGAGTGGGGCTTGGTTCCTGGGATGACCCCCATGTCTCTCAGCCACTCCCCACTCCCTGGTTCAGACGGAGCGTGCCCAGCTGGAGGATGGGAGGTTCGTGTACCGCCTGCTGCGCTCGCCCATGTGTGAGTACCTGGTGAATTTCTTGCACAAGCTGCGGCAGCTGCCCGAGCGATACATGATGAACAGCGTTCTTGAGAACTTCACCATCCTCCAGGTGATGCGCTGGGGCCAGGCTGGGTAGGGCCTTTGGGTCATGACGTGGAGGGGTGCCCAAAGTAGACCTTAGCCTAGGAGATCCTTTCACCTGGGGAAACGATGGGTGGGGACCCTCAGCCCAGGGGACCCCTTCACCTGGGGAAGTGACATAGTGGACACCCACTGTGGACGCTCATCAGTTTCACCCAGGGAACCAACGTGATAGGGACTCCATGGCCCTCTCACTTAAGGAGACCCCCTTCATTGGGGGAACTGCCATGGAGGATGTCCCACCGCAGATCCTCAGCTGAGATCCTTCAGAGGGAACCTAACCTGGTGGGTACCCCCTTAGATGAGGGAATATGATGTGGTGGATTCCACCCTTTATCTGAGACAGGGAACCCTTTCTTGGGGAACCTGAAGTGATGGGTATTTCCTTAACCTGTGATATGAAGAGGACCTCTTTTACCTGGTGAATGTGATGTGGTGGGGAACCCCTTGACCCTGCAACCCTCATTGCAGACCCCCCAGGGAACCTTGCATGGTGTGCATCCTCTTTCCCTGGGGAACCGGATATGGTGGGCACCCATTTCCTGGGAGGTGGTGAAGAGGCCTCCTGGGTCCCTGTCCTCCCTCCCTTCCATGCATTAGCTCCTTCTGGCCTTCCTGGCAGGTGGTGACAAACAGAGACACCCAGGAGTTGCTGCTGTGCACTGCCTATGTCTTCGAGGTCTCCACCAGTGAGTGCGGGGCCCAGCACCACATTTACCGCCTGGTCAGGGACTGAAGGGGTCCCCCAAAACTGGCTGGCCCCTGGAACATCCTCTCTCTCAGCAAGGGCTCTCCAGCTGTCCCCATGTTCCTTATTTGGGAAGGGAGCGGGCCTTGGGTCTTAGTGACTGGGAAAATCCTCTAAGTTAGAGGGGACCCCAAACCTGGGAGGTGAGCTGAAAGGGCTGGGAGGAAAGGATAGACCCTAACAGTGGGATACCACTGGGGGTGGTGTGTGTGTGTGTGTGTGTGTGTGTGTCTGGAAGGACAGATCACTCCAGAGCATCAGGGACTGGGGATAGGAGTGAGACACACCCCAGGTACAGTGCCCACTAACAGGGCCCCCCACCCTGTTCTGGATGGTTTGGAGGGTCCTAATGACACATTGGTTTGTCCCCCAACCTGTTTTCCTCTATGCACCCCCCCCCATCGCTCCGAGTCCCATACTGCAAAGCGAAGGTTAATTCTTTCTGTGCAGGAGCAGAGCTAGGTGAGCCCTGGGAGTATTAATTTTTTGTTAATATAACAAGAGATATTTATAAATGGGTGTTAGGGTTGTGACTTTATCTCAGTTGGGCAAGGGGCGGGGTGAGGCTTTCTTATTTATCCCCCTCCTAAGTGAGCCAAGGTCTAGGCTGTGTTGCCTGTCCCCCTCCAACCCCATGCGTTGGTTTGTGTTTTGACAGAGGATAAAGCTATTTTACCAAAACTCAGGGAATTTATTTTGGGTTTGGGCAGAAAATAGTCTTGAGGGAGGTGGTAGGCCAACAGAGGAGGCAAGGAAATGAGTTATCTTGGGGACAGGAAGCTGGGGGCCGGTAGCACCGCGTCCCTAGGGAGAGGCACTGCAGGGGGCAGGCCAACACCTGGGTTCCTGGGGGAACATGGAGGCGGAGGGCTTGGCCCCGGAGGGCGAACTGGGGATTTCAACAAATATTTACAGGCCGCAGGCGAGTGCCCAGAGCCCCCGAAAAGGTTCGGGCGGAGCTTGGGGGTGGGCGGGGCCTAGCGGTACCGAGTGAGCTGATCGTAGACGTGATCCAGGTTCCGGCACTGGAAGATGGAGAGCGCCATGACGCCGAGCTACAGAGAAAGGAGGCGTGGTCAGAGGAGGCGAAGCGGGGCGGGATCAGGGCAAGGAGTGGGGTCTGTGCCAGAAAGGAGGGCAGGGCTGGAGGTAAAAGTGAGCGGGGCTACAGGTGTTTGAGGGCGAGAAGTGGAGCCAATGGAGAATGTGGTGGGGTTAGGGGTCAGAGGGCAGGCGGATGAAGTCAGGGGCTAGACATCGAAGCTGGGGTGGGGGTGGCGGGGTTGGGGTGCAGTCTGGGAAACAGCAAGGTCCAGAGCAAGCGCAAGGCCGCAGCTGCAAAAAGCCCTTTATTCAGGAGGCTCATCTGTCTCCCCCTCTGCCTCGGTCTCTAATTCCACCTCGGCCTCCACCTCCGCGCTCCCAGTCTCGGGCTGCCTCTCCTCTTGATCCCACAGCCGCCAGGGCCCCAGGGCCATGGGCAACTTGCCCTGCGGGGCCTTGTCCCCCCAGTTAGGGCAGGCATCCGCCATGCCCCAGCCACCCCAGAGGCTGCTGGTACGCCCGCTGTTGCTCAGCACGCCACCACCACGCCCGCCGCCGCATTCGGCGCTGTGGCCTGGCCCGGGGCTCGAACTACGGGCGCCCAGCGCCGGCGCCTCGGGTTCCCGGAGGAGCAGGCTGCGCGGCACGATCAGGCTCAGCAACACCACACTCATCTGCGGGGAAGGCGATAATACAGCCAATAGGAGGGGGCTAGTACGCTGAGAGGGGCCAATGGGAGCCTAGGGAGAATCAGGGACCGCCTGGCCGCTAAGTGCAGCCAATCAGAGCTCAGAGGCTAGGTCTCCCACCCCTCCCGCGTCCGGGGTGGACAGCGGGGGGTGGGCAGGATAGGTCGACGTTGCTCTACGCATGCGTCGTTCCCAGAGGTGGGAGGACCCTCATTCGCGGTTCTGGACGAGGCCGTCTAAGGATTATCGGGCCAATTGCGATGGGAGCGGGGCCAGATCACCTCGAGTAGACCGACGCCCAGACAAATGCCCACTATGGAGATGAGGTTATTATGCAGCCACTTCTGGAGGCTCCGCGCACAGCCCTGGGGGTGTAGGAATAGGTTAAAGATAGGGCCCTTTCTGGGGTCCCCTCAAGCTGTCCTGCACCCTTAACCACCGGCGTTCTATAGGGTCAGTACTACGCCGCTGCCTCGCCTCTTGCCCAGCAGTTCCAGGTCATGGCCTTTCAGCTGGGCTTTTTCCTAGGCCCCGCCCTTCCAGCAGACCCCGCCCTCCCTATAGGCTCCGCCCGCTGGCCGCGGCCTCGCCTCCCCGGACTCCGCCCCGCGCCTGCCGGCCCCCAGACCCCTCCCCACCTCGTGGTAGATGTGCTGGTTCACGGGGACCACGCAGAGGTCGTTGGTGTGTCTGGGCCGCGCCAGCGGGAGCCGGCTGCGCTGGGGGAAGATCTTATCGAAGATCGCGGAGTCGTTGGTCGACGACGAGTTGAAGCAGGAGCAGGGCACGTGGTGCGCCTCCGACTCGTTGCTTTTCAGGCTCTGGATCTGGAACCAGTCCTGCGGAGAGTTCCAGCCGCAGCAGCGCAGCTGGGAGAAGGGCGCGAGTCAGGGCGACCGGGACTGGAGGGTTGCAAGACAGCGCTGAGGATCAAGGACCTGGGGGGTGGGTGGGACTTCATATCGGGGACCGAGAGGCTGATGGTGGGTGCGGAGGACAGTGGGGTGGGGTCACTACGGAGCCAGGGCCAGGGAGAGACACGAGTCTGGAGGTTGGGTGGGTGGGAATGCGGGGCCTCATGAGTGTCCAGGGAGTGGGGTCTCGTCCGGGCGGGGTTTGAGGAAAAGGCTGGCCTGACAGGCCCGGACCTGGAACCCTGACGTCTGGGGGGGCGGGGCCCACCTTGGGGGCGGGGGGGGGGGGGGGTCACGCACCTGGAACTGCACGTAGTCCCAGCTCTCCTCGGCCGCTGTCTCCTCCGGGTTGGTGCGGTAGTTTCGGATGGTCTCCAGCACCATGTCCTGCACCTTCCGCTCCAGCTGTGAGGTCGCGAGTGAGGCCGGCGCCCTGCATCCCTGCTCACCCTCTGCTGCAAAGGGTCCCTCACCGCAGGGCTGGCTGCACAGGGCTGGCTGCATCTCTCTCTGCCTGTCTGCCCCCAAATCTCTGCCTGTCGCTGCTATCTTCTGATTCTCCGCGTTTTTTTTTTTTTTTTTATTGTTTTCCCTCTGATCTCTGCGTGTCTGTCTCCAATGGCTTTTTCTAACTCCGTGTCCCTAGCTCTCTCTCTGTCTCTGTCAGTATGTCTCTGTATATTCGTCTGCCCGTCTGTTTCCGTCTTCCTCGATCTCGGTGATTTCGCGTTGTCTCTGCCAGCCCCCGTCCACCTTTATCCCCGTCGCTGTCGCCCCCTCCCGCCCCCACCGGCGGCGGGACCGAGCTCACCAGAATCCTCTGAGTGGAGATGAGGATGCCCAGTGTGATCTGCGTGGCAAACAGGAGCAGCAGCAATCCAAAATACTGTGGGGCAGAGAGGAGAGGCCAGGGTGCAGGGGGAGCTGGGGCCCTATCTGGAGACACTGGAGGCGGAGGGCATCAGAGGTGGGCGTGGTCCTAGGGATGGCGAGGTTATGGGGTGGGGATGGTGGAGGGCACGGCGGAGGGGCACTCACCAGGCCCAGGAGGCAGCGGAGCTCCTTGAGGGCCCCCACACAGCCCAGGAGGGCGAGGCCCATGGTGAGGATCCCTGAGACGGCCAGTGCCTTGGATAAGATCTGCAGGGGCCCGAAGGACAGGCCTGGGGGAGGTGAGAGCCAGTGAGGGTGGTACCAGTGGGCCCAGCTCCCCAGCCACCCCACCCCCCACCCATGCAGCCACTGAGGAGAGCAGCATCCTGGAGGCCTCTTTCTGGGTTCCTGACCCCTCTCCATCCTCCTCTCTCTTACCCTCTCCTGGGTCTCTGTCCCCGTCCCCCTTTCACTTTGAGCCTCTCACCCTCATTCCTTCTTTCCTCCTTCCAGCAACTCCCCACTCCTCACCCCAGTACTTTCCACCCCATCCCTTGTTCTGTGACATTTGATCAGTCAATTCTACCCCCCTCCCCCCAGGCCTAGGGGATAATGGCCTCTTTCCACAGGGTCACTGCTTAATAAATATGAGTTATCAGGACTTTGACTGTTACTCTATTATTTCCCTACTATTATGATTAGCATTATTTCTGCTCTTCTACTTCCTTGCTGTGTGACACCTGGAAAGTGACTTCCCTTCTCTGAACCTCAAGAGAGGAGAAGGTTGGTGGGAGGATCTGACGAGCACTCATGCAAGGAGGTGCCGAGAAATGGCTGCTGGTTTTATTATTGTTACTGCCATGCACAAGCCCATGTGCCAGAGAAGATGCTAAGGCTCAGAGAGGGGCGGTAGTGGCCATTCGTGGAGTGGGGCATGGGGCCTGCCAAGGGATGGGGCACCATGGGCCTCCCAGGGATGAGGGAGACCCCAGGAGGTTGCTTGGTGGGGGGGGCTGGGTCCACGCTTACTTGGGGAAGGCCCTCCCCGAATGCCCCAGCTGCCCTCACCCACAAAGGACACGAAGCTGGTCTTGTCGATGAGAATCCAGATGCCAAAGCAGAAAATCAGGCTGCCTAGGACCTGGGGGAAGGGGGAAAGAAGATGGTGGGTTGGCAAAGCGGGGATGGGATGGGAGTGTGGGGTCTGGGGTCTGTGGCAGGGGCTGGGGCCAGGGCTGGGTGGCCATGAGGCAACTCACGAAGAAGAAAAGGTTGAAAACGAAGAGGAAGTATTTGATGAGGCTGAGGCAGCTGTCCTGGACCGACATCTTCGCCTAGAGGGGTGGGTGAGAGACCAAGACAAGGGACGAGGTAGAAGAGGTGTTGGCAGTGGAGGAGCCAGGCAGAAATGCAGAAAGGAAGAACACAGAGAAAGAGGAAGTTCCTGTGTTGGGGCCCCACCCCTGCCCTCTCTACACGAGGCGGCGTTCTTCTCTGTTGTCACCAGCCCCACTGCAACACACACATAAACACACCAGTACCTGGGGGGCCTTGGAATTTGTGGTCACCAAGGACACACAGGGCAGTTCCTCCCAGGTCTCCATGGCTCAGGCTGGGGACAGCAAGGGACTCCTGGTCTACCCGCACCCACCTGGTCTGGGTACCCGGCTCTTAGGGCTGGCCTGGGCAGCAGCCGACCTCACAGACACTCTGACGTCACGGCCCACTGAGCTCTGCCATCCCTGCTTCCAGCCCTGTCCCACTTGCCCTCACCCAGCTCTGGGTTTCTTGTTCTTCTTTCTCCCGATCTCTGTCCTCCCTACCCCGGGTCTCTGCCCTCCTCTTTCTCTAGGTCACTGTCCCTTCCCCTGTCTGGGTCTCTGTCCCCTCTGTCTGGGTCACTGTCCCTCCCTTTCTCTGGGTCTCTGTTCCTCTCTTTCTCCATCTTTGTCCTTTCCCTGGCCATCTGCTCCCCCACCACACCCCCGCCTGCCCTTTTCTCAGAGTCTGCACTCTGTTCTTGACTATAAGGGTATAGCAAGGTGCTCCCCCATGCTGGGGCTGGGGCCGAGTATCTGGGGGAAGTGAAAGTGCTCAGGCCTGAAGTGGGAAGGCCCTGGGGGTGAGGGGGTGGGGGCTGTGCGGGGAGGCTCTGGGTGGAGACAGCACAGCCTGCAGAGGCCCAGCCTCCAGCAGCACTTCCGGCCTCAGCCTCTGAGGGCCTCAGAGGAGCCAGGAATGAGCCAGGGGCCCTGACAGTTAGATTTGCGGTGCCAGACCTGCACCTAGCTGCCCCAGATGCTCCACAGGCTTCCCAATTGCTCCTAGAGATCCAGTTTCGGGAGTGGTCCCACCACCCAGTCATCCACCCAGACCCTGGGAAACCAGCTTGTCTCAGAGACCCAGCCCCCCTCTCTCTTCTAAGAGATCTCACCCACTGTCTTCTACATCTGATTCCTGAGCCTCCAACCTTGGGCAGCCAGCTGTCCCTGGACATCCCCTGGGACCCTCACCCTCATTGCATACCACTTTTCCAAAGTAGTTGTACCAGTTTACACTCCCACCTGCAGTGATTTTTCTTAGAAGCAATGGTAGACAACTCTTCCCTCAGCCTTCACTACTAACATCTTCACATCTTTATTAGATTTGTGATATGGCTGTAATCAAAGTTAAGCAAATATAAATATACACACATTTCCTACATAAACACATACATACATATATATATGTATACACACACATATATGGGCAAAATGTTAACCAAATAAACATTTCCATGGTTTAATCTCTAGAAAAAGACTCTTTTCTGTGGTCTCTAAAATCCTGCATAATCTGCTTTCTGTGAGTTTGCAACCTGATTCTTCAGCAAATGCCCTTCTGCTCTCTGCCCTGAAACCACACTGGCCTTCTTTCCTGCCTCAGGGCTTCTGCCCTTGCTGTGTTCCTACCTACTCTTCATTTGGTTAACTCTTGTCCTTAGATCTCAGCTCCAACTTCACTTTCTCAGGGAACCACTCTGAGGCCGGGTCGGATTCTCCTGGCATGTGTCCTCATCAGCAACTCTCTCCATGCACTTGCCACTGTCACTGATTAACATGCATGCCATTTGCTGTGTCAGATTGTGTTTTCTGAAGATAGTGGCAACACTCTTTCCTATTCCATGTGGTCATCTACAATATGATATTGCCACATTCCCACCAAGAGATGGGTCTAGGTCTCTTCTGATTCTTGATGGGAACTTGTGACAGCTTCATCCAACAGAAGAGAGCAGAAGAGATGCCAGGTGCTATCTGGGGTTAGGTCAGGGAAGGCAATTTAGTTTTCACCTCAATCGCTGAAACACTTGTTTTTGGAGTTGTGACCTGCCTTGGAGTTGGAAGTCCAATTACCCTGTGGTCACCATGTTGTGAGGCAGCCAAACCACACAGGGGGGCCACATGTAGGCACTCCACTTTCCAGTCCTTGTCTTCAAGTTATTCCAGCCCCCTGAATCATCTTGGACCCTCCAGACCAGCTCTTTGACCACCTGGGTAACCAATGAGTGACCTCAGTTGGCACTATGAAGGGCAAAAGAATCATCCGGCCAAGCCTTACTTGAATTCCTGATTCGCTGCATCCAGGAGCTTAATACAAATGTTGTTTTAAGCCACTAAGTTTAGGGATAGTTTGTAATGCAACAAAGGTAACAAACTGCTGCCAAACTGCAGGCTCCTTGAGGGCAGGGACCATGTCTAGTCTGTTCAGAACTCTATCCCTAGTGTGAGTACAGTGGCTGACGCATAGTAGATGCTCCATAAAAATAATGAATGAAGGAAGGAAGGGAGGAAGGCATGCTGTACTTTAGTGATGACTCTCCTAAGAATCGGACTTTGCAAACCAACACCTGAAAACTGGCAGCCAAAGACAGTTAGTGCAGGACGTGGAACACTGGGATGGTACCCTCCTTTGATCCCTGTGATGGGGGTTCCTGAGACAACCTCCAGGTTCAATGATTGCTGAGGAGGATGCACAGAACATAGCGTATAGTCATACTTATGGCTACAATTTGTTATAGTGAAAGGATCAAAACAAAATCAGTAAAGGGAAAAGGTACATGGAGTGAAGTCCCAGGAAACCAGGCACAGGAAGCTCAAGGAAACCACTTCCAAGAATCCTCTCACAGATGTGCTTAATTCTTCTAGCAATGAGTCACGACAATACACGAGAAATGTTGTAAATGTGTACAAGGGAAGGGCCTATGGTTTTTATTGGAGGCTAGTCATGGGGTTCTAAATATTTAAATCAGACAGTTTCTGTCAGTTCAATGGCTTTGGTGGAGGGACCAATACCTGGAGCTGTCTAATCCAACTTCTTCCTACAATCCTCTCCTCAAAATTACAATTAATAATATATTTTATTTAACCCAACATATCCTAAATATTAACATGTAATCAATGTAAAATTATTAATGAGATATTTTCCATTCTTCTCACGCCAAGTGTTTGACATCCAATGTGTATTTTACACTTACAGCATATACCAATTCAGACTTACTACATTTCAAGTGCCCAAGAGTCACATGTGATGAATAGCTGCCATATAGGATGGCACAGCTCTAAGGGAAACCACTCCATCTGTGTGTTCCATCCCATCTTCTCTTTCCTCCTTAAAAACATTGCTCCTGTGATTCCCCCCCTTCCCTTGAATCATCAGATTGCCTGTCTCTAAAGACTCATTCCCTGTTACATGCAAATATGCTGTTATTTCTCCCATCTTTAACATTTTTTCCTTGACCCTACAGCCTTCTACAGCTTTGTCTCACAACCTTCTCTTAAAAAAATTCATTAGAGTTGTTCATTTTCACTGCTTCTACTTCCTCTCTTCCAAGTCTTCTTTGAATCTACTTCAATCAAATTTTGTCTGACCTATCTACCAAAACCACTTGTCAAAGTCACTTACAATAATCATGTGACCAGTTTTCAGTCCTTATGTTACTTGCCCTCTCTGTATCATCAGTTCTCAAAATGTGGTCCCCACACTGGTGGCATCAGCATCACCTGGGAACTTGCTAGAAATGCAGAGTCTCAACCCCCACCCCAAGCTTACTGAATCAAACTCCAGGGGTGGGGCCTGGAAATCTGGTTTCAACCAACTCTCTTGGGGACTCTGATGTACACTAACAGATTGTATTATGGCAGCCCCATGTATCTGACCCAACGGAGTCTTCCTTCCTTCATTTGATCTTCACAACACCAAACTCTCTCTTGGTTTTCTTCCTGCCATCTTCACTGGTTGCTTCTTCTCAATTTCTGTTGGATCCTCTTCTTTCTAACCTCTAAACTTTGGGGAGTTCCAGCCATTTCTATCTATACTTATTTCCTCAGTGATCATGTCCAGTCTCATGGTGTTTATCACAATTATATGCCGCTGACTCATCAATTTCTATCTCTACCTCAAACTCTCCCTTCTGCTGTCTATCCAAGTTGCCTATTCAGCATCTCCCCTCGACTGTGCAATTGGCATCTCAAACTCAACATGTCCAAAGTGACACTTTTGCTCATACCCCTGCCCCCAACAGAGTCCTCTCCCTCTCAGTAAATTGCAACTCCCTCTTTCAATTGTTCAAGCCCAAGGTCTTGCAGTCAACCTTGACTCCTCTCTTTCTCTACCCCCTAATCCTAATATTAGTTATCTCTTGTTCTGTAACAAATTACCCAAAACCTAGCAACTTAAAAAAATAAAATAAACATTAGCTCACAGATTATCTGTGGATCAGGAATAAAGGAGAAGCTTTGCTGGATGGCTCTAGCTCATGGTGTCTAATAAGGTTGCAGTCAAGATGTCAGCCAGGGCCACCGTCATCTGAAGGCTTGACTGGGGCTGGAGAATCCACTTCCAAGGTGATTTACTCACATGGCGCTGGTTGTCTGGGTTTTTGATTCTTATCTGCAACCCTAGATTTCTGAGCTCTTTGAAAACAAGGTCCCTGTCTGCCTTGTTGGACTCATATTTAAGATTTGGTGATTAGCAGGCGAGCCTTAAATAAGTGTCAAAAATTTGAAGGTAAGAAGGAATGATTTTGGAAAATCAAGCCTCCCACTTACTCCTCACCGCCATCTTGCTCAAGGGAGTAGAAACAAAACGCATGCGCCGGACAGGGGCGTATCTGAAAACTTGGCCTGAGGGGTGTGAGAGGACTGAGGAGCAAGATGGGGCGTATGGTAAGAAGGGGTGAGGAGGGCTAGGGGGCAGTTGCGCATGTGCGGGCCGAGGGTGTCTGCGTGCTTGCGCACATTGGGGGCAGGACGGGGTCGCACGAGGACAGCGGTGACGCCTGCGCAGAGAAACGGCGGGAAAGGCGGCGCGTGAGGCAGGGCAGCGGAGCGTCGTGCGCGAGCGTGGACCTGAGCAGCCCTGAACGGGCCTGAAGGGGTCACCCAGCTTCTCGGCTGAGGCTTCTTCGCCCACACGTTTGTTTGACTGACTGGACTGAAGAACTCGGCAAGGGTTACGAGGCCAGAACGGGGGTGACTTGGCCCCGGGAGCCCCGAAGCCTTGATCCGTCTGGGGTGTGTGAGGAGGAGCCGCGACTTCCCCAAAGCCACAGGCCGCTGGGCGCGAGCCTTCTGGACGCCTCGGGCTCTGTGGAGCTCGGTTTTTTTTTTCAAACAGGCCGTAGCGTCCCTCCCTTTTTCTTCCGTAGGACCTGGGAAGCTGCCCTCGGTGCTTCGCCTCCTGAATCGGTTCCGGCAAATCCCTCGGCCCGACCTTCTCAGCTACCGGCCGTCAGTCCTGCCCGTTGGGGAAGGCAGGAGCCGAGCTCCTAGAGCGTGGAAACCCCTGGCTAGCCCCGTTGCTGGCCGGTTAGGGACAGCTGTTTCGGCTCCTCGAGGAACCTGGACACCAGCTCCCTTTTCTTTTTGGAGGTTATAGTTCCAGAGAAGGAGGTAAACTGAGACAAGTGGACATTGTTAGGGGACCTTGAGCACCCCCGGTGGTCATGAGCAGGGGAGAGGGGTCGCTGGGCAGTGATGGTCGCTTGGGCCACCTCCAGGGCCTCTGGTCGGTGAGGAAGGATTTGAGAGGGGTCCCAAGGGGCTTTGTCGGTGGCAGAAGTGGCCAGTTTGCAGAAACTCCCTTTGCCAAAACTCAGATCCCTCATTGAAGGATCAGATTTAACAATTTGCCAGAAAACTTGTTTTAAATAATATTTTTCTTGAATGTGTTCAAGAAAGGTGAATATACTGTTCACAAATACAATTTTCCTTTTTTTAGTGGAACGCAGAGTCAGGGTCAGTGTTAACTATATCAGTTGTGAGAAGTACTCCGTTTTATTTTGAGGTGTGTAACATTTCAGTTTCTGGCGAAATAGCTAGTAGTGGTGAAGATTTGTGCTGCTTAGGTAAGCTGACAGCTATTAGATAAATGTTGCACTTTCATCAACTTGGCTAACTTTTTTTTCCCTTATTAGAGAAGCTGTGGGTTTCCAGACCAATCGCGCATAAAATATGGGATTCCTGTACACCACCCCACCACCAGGACCTTGCATTGGTGTGGAACATTTGTTACAGTTGATGTTAGCACATTTTATAGTTGCACTATTATCTAAAGTTTGTGGTTTAACTTAGGGTTCACTGTGTAGTGTAATTCCATGGATTTCTTTTTATTTTAAATTGTTACCATATGTACAATCTAACATTTCCCGTTTGAATTATATTCAGATATATGTATATGTATTTCAGTGCTGTCAATTGCATTCACAATGCTGTGCTACCATTGCCACCATCCGTTACCAAAACATTTCCATCATTCCAGATAGGAACGCTGTATATTTTAAGCCTTAATTGCCATTCCCTGTACCCATCCTGTCCCCTGGGAACCCGTAGTCTAGATTCTGACCCTATGAGTTTGCTTATTTTAATTGTTTCAAATCAGTGAGGTCATACAATATTTTTCCTTTTTTGTCTGGCTTATTTCACTCAGCATGATGTCCTCAAGGTTCATCAACCTTGTTGCGTGTATCAGGACTTCATTCCTTTTTATAGCTGAATAATATTCTATTGTATGTATACACCACATTTTATTTATCTATTCATTAGTTGATGGACACTTGGGTTGCTTCCATCTTTTGGCAGTTGTGAATAATGCCACTATGGACTTCAATATGAGTCCCTGCTTTCGGTTCTTTTGGGTGTATATCTGGAAGTGGGATTGTGGGGTCATTTGTTAGTCCCTTACTTAGCTTTCTGAGGAGCCATCAGACTGTCTCCCACAGCAGCTGCAGCATTTACATTTACATCAGCACTGAAGGAGTGTTCCTATTTCTGCACATCCTCTCCAACATTTGCTATTTTCCATTTTTTTAAATAGCAGCTATTGTGATGGATGTGAAATGGTATCTCATTGTGGTTTTGATTTTCATTTCCCTGATGGCTAATGTTGCTGTTACTTTTTTATGTGCTTTCTGGCCATTTGTTTACCTTCTTTGGAGAAATGTCTATTCATATCCTTTGCCCAATTTTTAATTGGGTTGTTTGTTGTTGAGTTGTGGAATTTTTAAAAAAATGTATTCTGACTCTTAAACTCTTATCAAATATGTGATTTGGAAATATTTTCTCCTATTCTGTGGGTTATCTCTTCTCTTGATAACATTCCTTGATGCACAAAATTTTTAATTTTATTAAAGTCTAATCCGTCTTCTTTTGTTTCCTGTGTTTACATAATCATATTTAAGAAACCACTGCCAAATCCAAGGTCATGAGGATTTCTCCATGTTTTCTTCCAATAGCTTTATAGTTTTGGCTCTTAAATTTAGGTCATTGAGCCATTGAGTTAATTTTTGTATATGATGTAAGGTAAGGGTCCAACTTATTCTTTTTACGTTTACGTATATCTGGTTTTCTCATCAACAACTGTGGTAGACTATGCTTTCACCATTTGAACGATCTTGGCTCCCTTGTCAAAAATCAATTGACCATAAATGTGAGGGTTTATTTCTGAGCTCTCAATTCTAACCATATGTCTATCCTTTTGTTAGTACTACACTTTGGATTACTGTAGCTTTATAGTAGGATTTGAAATTGGGAAATGTGAGTCCTCACTTTGTTCTTTTTCAAGATTATTTTGGCTGTTTGGGGTCCCATGAAATTCCATATGACTTTTATAATGGATTTTTCCATTTTTGCAAAAAATGCTTTAGAATTTTGATAGAGATTGCATCAAATCCATTTATCACTTTGGGTAGTATTGTCATCTTAACTATACTAAGTATTCCAGTCCATGAATGCAGGATGTCTTTCCACTTCTTTAGGGCTTCTTTATTTTCTTTCAGCAATATTTTGTAGTTTTCAGTGTACAAGTCATCCCTACATACCTATCTTTAGCTTTTGTGATACCAGTTTCCTCTGGCTTTCTCATATGTCTCTGGCCATTTCTTTTTTTTCTTTATATTTTAATACGTTAAATTTTGAAACATACTATGCATCCAGAAAAGGGAGTGCACATATAAAGAGTTTTTAACGAATAAATATTAAGTTTCTATCTGTGTAACTGCCATCAAGGTCAAGAAATGGAACATTACTATCAACCTAAGAGACTCCCATTATCACTTCCTTTCTTCCTTTGTAGAGATACTTGTAGTCATACCATAATAAATATTTTTCTTGCTTTTCTTTATAGTTTACCTTGTATATATGCATCCCTAAACTACATTGTTTAATTTTACTGTTTTTTGAATTTAGGTATAAATTCAAATTCCCCATGCAAACTTGGGAAAGTTTTGTAACTTGTTTGTGTTTTATGTTTTTCACTTGTAAAATAGAGATAACCCTCAGAACTGTTGTGAGGAGTAATATAATTTAAAAATGTAAAGCATTTTGAACAGTGCCTGACACAGAGTAAGCACTTTGTGTTAGTTATCATTCTTGTTACTGTATCTATTGCACAGATGAAAGAGTTTCTCTACTTAGTATTCCAGTAGTTGAAATTGTTGGGTCACAGAGTATGTGTATGCTCAACTTTGACTACTAGCTGTTCTCTAAAGTGATTGTAACAATTTATACTAACATTAATTGAGGGTGAGACTTCCTCAGCAACCCTTGGTATTATTTAGACTTTTCTATTTTTGCCAGTCGGCTAGGTGTGCAATGGTATTTCGTTGTGATTTTCATTGCCTTGTGCTGGTTGCTAAGGAGATTAAGCACTTAAAAATATTTATCGGCCTTTTGTGAAGTGCTTTTCAATCTCTTGGCCGTTTTTCTGTTGGATTGCTTGTCTTTCGTTTATTGTTTAAATTCTTTGTTTCAAGTGTTCATTTCAGCAATATAGAAATGTAGATTTTTACTACATGCAATCACTCTTTATAGATTTAAAATATGAAATGAGTGAAAGTTACAAATTATAGCACAATCAAAATTTGTAACAAAGTACTTTACAAATAAGACAAAAGACTTTAGAATTATGCTAAATTTCCAATGCAAATGTAATACAAGAAGGAAGGATATTGTTGATGCTAATACTCAAAATAGGTGTTCCCCATTTCTTAATTTCTCTGCTCCTCTCCTTTCTAAAATCTAAGAAACTATTAATTGTAAATGGAAAGCACAGAATTCTTAAAAAAAATTGTATATTGAGTTGTATGATTCTCCTTACAGGTATAATTTATTCTTCAGCCATTGAAAAAGTTACTCCACATCCAACCAAAATGAGCCAAAGCTCGATTTGGCTAGGGAAGAGATGTCAAATATGCAATTGCATGGTAGATCCGTGCTCCAACAAAGAGCCTGAATTATAGGTTAGCTGTAGAGAGATGTGGACCACTCAAGGAGCACAAAGAAATGGCACAATATTTTCAAGGTCATTCAGGTGGGCTCTTCATGCACGTTTCACTCTGTCATCTGTCCTTAGATACTTCTCAGCATTTTCTCCTTTATCAAGAGATGAGCAGTCTTCTGGGTTGGCAATAACCTTTCCTGTCATTTTATAGAATGCAGTTGAATTACTTATAAACATTTTTGAAGGAGCAATCATTGTATAGGAGGCAAAGGCCATGAATTCGTTCTCCAATAGCTGGGTGAGGTCAACCATTTTTTTTTTCAATTTTGGTCTGGAATGGTTAGAGTCTGGGAAAATGTCCAAATCAAGGCAGTATCAAAACAGATACTTTCTTCCTGAAGACCAGCTGCCTGTGGTCCTTAGCTCCTCTGCCACAAAGCAGGTCTGCTGATCTCTCCCTTCTCTCCTGGGTTTCCTTGCCTTCAGCTTCTTGTTTCCTGGCTTTCTCCTGGATTGCTTGCCTGTCTGTCTGCCTGCCTATCTGTCTGTATCTATCTATCTATCTATCTATCTATCTATCTATCTATCTATCTATCTATCATCTTTCTCTGTATCTATTCTCATTTGTAGGTGTTCTTTACATATTTTGGATGCTAGTCATTTGTTATGTAGGTTGCAGATACCTTCTTCCACTTGGTGACATTTCTTTTTATTCTCCTTTCGGGTCTTTTGATGAAAAGAAGTTACTTATTTTAATGCAGTTAAGATGTATCAAAATTTTAATTTATGGTTATTGCCTGTTGTTTTTCTTCCCTATACAAAAGTGTTGTGTTTCATGGTGTACCATTCACATAGTAATTTTGTACCTTGGAGTAATATGATACAGTAATGTCCCTTGGAGAATGGTACTCTGTCTCATATATTTTCTTCTAGAAGTTTTATAGTCTTGCCTTCTATATTTGCTTCTTTTGTCTATCTGAAATTGATTTTTGCATGTGATTTGAAGTAGAATGTCTATTTCTTTTTTTCCTGTCTGGTTATCCATTTGTCCCAGCACCAATTATTGAGAAGTTTGCCTTTTCCCCACAGGTCTGCCAAGGCATATCTATCACGTATTAAGAGTTCATCTGTCATCTGGTTCTACGCTCTTTATTCTACTCATTAGTCTATTTATTTGTCCCTGTTCCACCCTACACTGCCTTACTGAAAATTTATAATAAGGCTTAATACTTGTTAGAGCATGTCTTCACACCTTGTTTGTATTCATAATATCTTAGTTATTTGGGGGCTTTTGAATTTCCATGTAAATTCTAGGATGTGCTTTTCAAATTTTACAAGTAAACTGATTGGGATTTTTATTGAGGTTGCATTTAATCTTTAAGGAAAATTTACATTATTTGCCTTCTGGTCAATAAATATGGTATATATTTCTCTTTATTTAGGTTTTCTGTAATGTCTTTCAGTAGAGTTCCATAATTACCTATGTATAGGTCTTGCACATTTGCACATCTTTCGTTAGATTTATTTTTAAGTATTTCATATATGCATGTATATATGTGTGCCTTAAATTATCACAAAGAGAACACCTTTTTTTTATTTCAGTTTTATTCAAACACATGCACATAACGTACAATCATCCATGGTATACAGTCACCCGTTCACAGTATGATCATCTAGTTATGCGTTCATCACCACAATCTATTTCTGAACATTTTCCCTACATCAGAAAGAATCAGAACAAGAATAAAAAAATAAAAATGAAAAAAGAACACCCAAACAATCCCCCCATCCCATCCCATTTGTCATTTAGTTTTTATCCCCATCTTT
>PVKY010001021.1:0-36254 GCA_004027775.1 Bradypus variegatus | reverse complement strand
ATACTCCCATCTCCCCTGTATACCCCTCATCTCCCCTGCACACCCCCATCTCCCCTACACACCCCCATCTCCTCTGCACACTCCCCATCTCCCCTGCACATCCCCTTGAAAAGAGGGTCACTGCAGATGGAAGATGAGGTCACACGGAATAGGGTGAGCCGCAACCCAACAGGACTGGTGTCTTCATGAGAAATGGGGAGGAGACACACAGAGGGAAGATGGGCCCTGGGAAGACAGAGGCAGGTGCGCCTACAGCCCAGAAAACTCGGGGGTCAGCAGAAGCCAGGAGAGGGGCAAGGGATAGATTCTTCCCCACAGACTTCCGAGGGAGCACCCTGATTCAGGCTGCTGGCCTCCACAACGGTGAGACGAGAGATTTCTGCTGGTGCAAGGCGCCCAGATTTTTGTATGTTGTTACGGCCAACCCGAGAAACTTAGATGGTGTTTAAGGCAAAAGGCTTTCTGAAGACAGCTCTGAGTGCTGGCGTGACCCACGCATTTGCTCATCTGTCTCTCTGTGGCCAGTGGCTGCAGCGTTCCTGTGGACAGAACCCAGCAAGGGTCATGGCTACAGTCCTCAGGAACGTTCCCTGTGCTGTCCTCCCCCCACGCAGGAGAAAGCTGACCATGGAGAGGTGTGTCCCCTGCTATCCCTGCCCCCCCAGCTGACACGCTTCCTTCTGGGCCCGATGCCGGCCCAGGTGCCCCGAGTCATCTGTCTGGACACCGTGGCTCTGCCCTTCCTCTGGCCTAGACGTTGTCGCCGTGGTGAATGACAACGTCTTCCTGCCCCATGCACTGTCCTCGTGTTCAGGGGACGGCAGGCTGTGGGCAGGGGCCCTGCTGAGGGGGGCTTGTTTTGTTCGCCGGGGTATGAGCTGCCTTCCTGTCAACCCCCCCACCCCGCTCCTGCAGGCCCTTCCTCTCCCCATGTCTCCTTTCTGCTTTCCACTTTGTCCCCTGCATGGAGAACCAGGCCAACTTCCTCCAGTGAGGGCTTCCTTGTTCATGAAATGATCCCAGCTGCCAGGCCCTTCCAGGATCCTGGCTTGCAGCAGAAAGCAGGAAAAGAAAGGCATTTTATTTCATCTTGATGCAGCGTACCAACACCAGCCATCTGGTCGACCCTACCCTCCCAGAAGGCATAGTAACCCCACTCCACCGCTTCCTTTCTCTACCAAGGCCGGTGCTTTAACACAAAGGAGCCCACGGTTACGCTTATGTAATAACAACTTGGGATAGTGGTGAAGAGCCCTGGCTTTGAAGTCTGACAGACCTGGATTAGAATCTTGGCTCATCCCAACTAACCATTGTTGGACCCTGGGTAAGATCCTTCATCTCTGCTCTCCATCTGACCTTCAGGTTCCTTCTAGTAAAACAGGAACCTTAAAACCCACTTCGCAGTTTCGATGACAAGGACTAAATGAGACAATGTGCGTAAAGGCCATTGGAGTAGAGTGGGATATGAACTGGGGCCTGGCAGTAATTTGCTAAATGAGGTTGGATGGATGGCTCAGCCCCATGTTTTGGAGAGCTCATTAATCAGCGGAAGTCCCTGTCCCCACCCTCACTCCCACCACATCCATCTCAGAGGCCACAAAACAGATATGGAGAGGAGGAGCCGCAGATGGCTTCCTCCCCAAGGGAGACTGGATCCTCGGAGGCGTTAGGAAACTGCGGGATTCTCTCTGGGATGGAAATTTCACAAAGACCTGATGGACTCAGTTAGAGAGAGAAAAGCAGAAATGAGATTCTCTCCTACCAGAAAGAGCCTCCAAACTTGCCTTACACATATTACCCAATTTTACTGCTGGTATTGTCAACAAGGTTTAATTCTCTCCTTCCCTGCCTTCATGTGGCTCTTGATTCTAGATGATACGAATAATAGAGGACTAGATCCAAAAAAAAAAGAGACAAAGATTTAAGAACAAGGAAAGACCTTTGGATTGGGGTCAATTCAAGAGGTCTTCCCTTTGAGTTCAGAGGAAAAGTGTCTAATGGTTACTCTAAACAATTTGAGCTTCCAAATATTTTCCTCCGAAGTCCAGAAGACATTCCTTGGCTCGGGGCTACAGAGGTTGCTGGGATCCAGCTGACAACAGCTCTGATTTTTCGGGACAGCACACACGAGTTGCCAAGTATGATTGGGGTCTGACCAGTCTCTCATTCTCAATGAGCAACAGAAAAGCAACCAACACAGTCTCACTCCGCTCTGTCCTTGGTGATGGAATGGTCCCCTGCTGAAAACACTGAGGGGTGGGGCTGATGAAGAGAGAGAGAGAGAGAGAGAGGGAGAGAGAGAGGGAGGAGTGTGTATGTGAGAGCGAGTCTGTGTGACAGAGGAGGGTATGTGTATGAGAATGTGTGTACATGAGAGTGTGTATATGAATGCATGTGAGAGAGGTGTGTGTGAGCATGAGTGAGACTGCATGTGTGTGAGGTCAGTATGTATGAGTGTGTGCAAAAGAGTATGTGTGAGAATGTGTGAGTGCATGTGTATGAGTGTGTCAGAGTTGAGTACGTGTGAGAGGTGTGTGTGTGTGTGGGTATGAGTGTGCAGGTATGTGTGTGTATACAAGAATGTGCATGTATGAGTGTGAGAGACAGTGTGTTATGTGTGAGTGTGTGAATGTGTATGAGTGTGTGAGACGGTGAATTTGTGTGACAGAATGTGTATGTGTGAGAGAGTGTGTGTGAGACAGGGGTGTATGTGTATGAAACAGAATGTGTGCATGTGAGGGTGTATATGACGTGTGTGTGTAAGAGAGATGTTATGTGTATTAGTGTGTGAGACAGACTATGTGTGAGAAACTGCATGTGTGTGACAGAGACTGTGTGTGTATGGGAGTGTGTGTATAAGAGAGTGTGTACGAAAGTGTGTGTGAGAGAACTATGTATGTCTGTGGGTGTGAGTGTGTATGTATGAGAATGTGTATGAGAGTTCTGAGAGAGACAGTATGTGTGTGTGTTTGTGTAAGAGTACATGAGAGAATGTATGTGTGAGTGTGTATGAGTGTGTGAGAGAACTGTGTGTCTGTGGGTATGACTGTGTATGAGAATGTATGAGAGTTGTGAGAGACAATATGTGTGAGAGAACATATGTGTGTGAGAGAATGTGTGTATATGTGTGAGTGTGTATGAGAGTGTGTATGTGAGAGGAGTGTGTGAGAGAGTGTGTGTGTATGTGAAACTGAGACAGAGAGGTTACCGTTCTTACACAATCTGCACAATGACCAGTGAACGAACATAAGCGAGCATCAGGGAAGCACCCGAGACATCGTGGCCACCTGCCTTGCTGACTCAAACCACTACACCACACTTGTCTCCCTGGGGTTGATCAACATCGCTTGGGAGGCCTGGGCTCCGCTGAAGCATTTCCGAGAAAGGAATGGTTGGCACGGTGCTCGACGGGAGAGTGTGAAGCACTGCCCAGCGTGCCAGCCAACACTGGCTGCCCAGAAATATTTTGAAGCTTCTCGATCGGGGCCTGTCTGTCATCACTCACCAGAGCCTGTTCTCCCACCGGAGATGAGTTCTCATCACTGTGATGCAAAGAAAGACGTTCCAGAAAGGAAAGGTGTTGTAAGGTAATTCCTGAGGGGAATTTTATCATCTCTGATTTAATTTGGGGGCCTTTTACACAATTTGAAATTTAGGTGAGTGTTGGCCAGGGAACAGTAAGTTAGATTCATCATGATAGTAAAAGGGATCATGAACTTTCTAAAGCAAGTCCACACATTGTGTCATTTAACCAATCAATAATTTAGGTTATGAATTTCCCTTCCTTTTCTCTAATTGGGGAAAACAAAGCATAGGCGAAGAAAGACTTGCCCAGATTATAGGGCTGGAAAGAAGAGTCTTCCAACTTCCATACAGGGGAGCTTGCTTCTCCCCTGTTACTGTAGGGGGAGGAATTGGTTCCTATGAGAAATGCAAGGGCTTTGGAGCATATATGAGCATTTAAGACTTACTGGGAAAAGTTCTCCTCTTATTGGGAGTGTGTGCATTTCTTCAGACTCCCAGGAATAACTGAGGAGCACAGCTGAAATTTTCCTGCTGCTGTGGGCAAACCCTCTTAAAAGGCACTGTGCCAGTTCAATGTATTATGTCCCCCAAAATGCCATTACCTTTGATGCAATCTTGTGTGGACAGACATATTAGTGTTGATTAGATTGTAATTCTTTGAGTGTTTCCATGGGGAGCTGAAGCCTTGAGACAACCATCCTGGGAGAAAGTCATTTTGAAACCAGAGCTCGCAGCAGACGCTGGCCACATGACTTCCTAGCTAACAGAGGTTTTCCGGACACCCCTGGCCATCCTCCAGTGAAGGTACCTGATTGCTGATGTGTTACCTTGGACACTTTATGGCCTTAAGACTGTAACTGTGTAACCAAATAACCCCCCTTTTATAAAAGCTGATCCATTCCTGGTGTTTTGCATTCTGGCAGCGTTAGCAAACTAGAACAGATTTTGGTACCAGAAGTGGGGTGCTGGTGCTGCTGAGTTTGCAAGTACCAAACATATTGGAACAGCTTTTTAAATGGATATGAGGAAGATTCTGGAAGAACTGTGAGGAGTCTGATAGAAAAGGCCTAAACTGCTTTGAAGAGACTATTTGTGGAAATACGGACTCTAAAGATACTTCTGACGAGGCCTTGAGCAGAAATGATGAATGTGTTGTTGCAAACTGGAAGGAAGGTGATCCTTGTTTCAAAGTGGCAGAGAATTTGGCAAAATTGAGTCCTGGTGTTGGATGGAAGGCAGAATTTAAAAGTGATGACCTGGAATATTTAGCTGACGAGATCTCCAAGCAAAATATAGAAGAAGTAGCCTGGCTTTTACTTGCAGCATATAGTAAAATGCGAAAGACAGAGATAAGCTGAGAAATGAACCCTTGGTTTCAAAGAAACCAGAAATTGATGGCCTGAACACTTCTGGGCTTCCAGGGGTTGAAACCCCAGAAGCTACAGCCCACTGTGAGGATGTAACCAAACATGGAACCAGCTGCCATTTCAGTACAAGCCAAGATTGGAGAAGGAGTTAAGCAGAAAGGATTTGTGGTAAGTCTTATTGTCTGACAGCTTTGACCCCTGTGTGCTTCATATGAAGCCAACAGAATTTCTGTGAGCTCTTTACGGACAGAGCTGCTGCCTTTCAGGACTGGAGGAGACAGACAAGGAACAAATTGAAGGAAAAATTTCTCCAAAGACAGAGCCACAGAGGTTGAGGTCTGGAGTCAAGAGGTCTTGGGCTGGGAGAGCAGAGTGGCCCACATGCATGGAAAGGGCACATTTGCCCCTGAGGTCGAGGGTGGGCCTTCTGCCTTGAGGTTCAGGAAAGGTGTTGCCAACTCAGGCCTCAAAGAGGGTGGAGCACATTACCAGGGGACTGGGGAGAGCCTGGCCACCACCCCACTGTTCTGATGGGGTTGAGCATATTCCCTGGAGATGGAAGACAACCCAGGTACTATCCCAATGTTTGAGGAGGATGGGGCCAAGAAGGTGGTCTCCCCAGTGTGTGGATATGTTGGAGCACTCACCCCAGCGTTTGGAGAGGAAAGGACTGCCACAAAGGCCCTTAAGAAGGGTTAGATCTCTCAAGCCCCAAGGATGCAATGTCATTCTGTAAATGACTCTCAAACTTTGAAATCTAGTGGAATTTGCCCTGCAGGTTTTAGGAACTGTTTTGGTCCTGTTAACCCTGTTTTCCTTAACTGTTTCTCCTTATGGCAATGGGAATGTTTATCCTATGAATGTTCCTCCTTTGTATATTGGAAGCACATAACTTGTTCCAAGTTCACAGATCTGCAGCTAAAGGAGAATTATGCCTTAGGACCGACCACACCTGTAATTGATTCTGATGGGATCTTGTACTTAACTGTTGTTACTGAAAAGATTCAAGTTTCTGTGATA
The DNA here is from genome assembly GCA_004027775.1 of Bradypus variegatus. Lineage (NCBI taxonomy): Eukaryota > Metazoa > Chordata > Mammalia > Pilosa > Bradypodidae > Bradypus > Bradypus variegatus. Next base: position 30,342 of record PVKY010001021.1, on the reverse strand, counting down.
CTGTTGCAGGATGAATATATTTTGGATGTGGAAAGATAATGTCATTTTGGTGTCCAGGGGGTGGAATATGCCAGTTCGATATATTATGTCCCCCAAAATGCCATTATCTTTGATCCAATCTTGTGTGGGCAGACAAATTAGTGTTGATTAGATTTTGGAATCCTTTGGGTGTTTTCATGGAGATGTGATTTAATCAACTGTAGACAAAATCTTTGGTTGGATAATTTCTATGGAGGTGTTGCCCCACCCATTCAGAGTGGGTCTGAATTAAATTACTGGAGCACCAGATAAGCTCAGACAGAAGGAGCAAGCTTGCTACAGCCAAGAGGGACACTTTGAAGAATGCCCTGAAACTGAGAGAGGAGCTTCAGCTTACAAAGACATTTTGGAGACGGCCTTTGAAAGCACACTTCTGCTGCAGAGAAGTTAAGAGAGGACAAGTGTCCCAAGAGCAACTAAGAGTGACATTTTTGAGGAACTGCAGCCTAGAGAGGAACGTCCTGGGAGAAAGCCATTTTGAAACCAGAACTTTGGAGCAGACGTCAGCCATGTGCCTTCCCAGCTAACAGAGGTTTTCTGGATGCCATTGGCCATCCTCCAGTGAAGGTACCCGACTGCTGATGTGTTACCTTGGACACTTCATGGCCTTAAGACTGTAACTGTGTAACCAAATAAACCCCCTTTTATAAAAGCCAATCCATGTCTGGTGTTTTGTATTCAGGCAGCATTAGCAAACCAGAACAGGCACTTTTTGCCAATATATGATCTTTGACAATTAATTTCTGGGGCCTCCTTTTTGCATCAGTGGGTTGATCAGTCAGCCATTTGAACAAGGCTTCTCCAAGGGTAGAGGAAGACTGACTTAGAGCCTCGGAGGAAGGCTCTCTCCCCAGCCCAGGGAGAAGGAGCCCAGACAGCTACGTTCTACGGTCTTCAGCATCAGATATGATGTTTCCTTTCCCCCTTCAAAATTATGGTATCAGCGTTTGTGTGTGGGGAGACGGCTGCCTGAGAGAGGAAATGGCACTGGGTTTCAGGACTGGTAAACTGTGCACCCCTACAGCCTCCCCTGAACAACACAGTGGATGAAATCAATGTGCTAATGCTTCGACCTCCAGCTCTTGCCACTGGAGAGCAAAACGCTGATACCCACCCGCTGTCTTCAGTCTGGCTCCGTTTCCTTTGATCTATGCTGCAAATTCCAGCTCCCAAGCCCAGCTCACCAGGGGAGCTATGGGATACATGCCCTGTACTCCTACCACAGAAATATCCCACCCTGTACCCATTCACCCTCAGAAGATGACTAAGAAGGAGCCAGGAAGAAGACCTGAGTGGAGGAGAAACGTGTTCCATAGGAGAAGGTCCCGGCTCCCGTAAGAGGTGCAGATTTAAGACTCTGTTACAACCAGAAGTGCATGGCCGCTCTCCCTCCCCTCTTCTTATTAGCTTTTCTTTCCCATCTATTGGAGCCCAACTCTCTCCCCCCCCCCACCCCCCCCCCCCCCCGAAGAAGCACCTCCAACCAAAAGGAAAATAAAGACAAGGAGACAGCCCAGCCAGTGCAGGGTCCCGCCCCCCCTTCCAGAGAACGAACCCCCAGGGGTGGGGGTGCCAACCACAGCCCAGCACCAACTTGTCTCACTCGGATTCCCAGCGCCCCTGAACCCACAAGCTCCTGAGAAAGGGCTTTTCACCTGGAGGCCACAGGATGGGAGTGGCTGGTTGGGGGAGGGGGAAGAGGGAACCCAGCGTGGATCAAGCTGCGTGTGAACCAGGGCGATGGCACCTTCCCACCCACCAGAACAGGCGCCCTGTGTGTCCGGGTGGTGGTGGGTGAAACCTCCCACGGGGGAGCCTGTTTTCCAAAGCCCCAGCTCTAGGCCGACCTTAGGGCTATGGGTTGTTGCAGGCATTTTTTTCCCCACTTTTCCAGTTTTGCATTTTTTCAAGGGAGCTGGCAGTTGGAACAGCCTGGAGGGTTCAGAACAATTATCCTAAATGAGGAGGTGGTGTCTACGAGGCAGGCCGGTTACTTTCTTCTTTTTCTTTCTTTTTTCAAAAGGAAAACAATCTGCTGTTTGACTACTGAAAAGTGCTTGATGGCTTGCTCCTGGGAAAGTTTCCCAAGTTTCAAAAGCTGGCTCCGAATGCCTCCAAGGCCCTAGCCTGCCGCAGGGACCACAGTTGGGGTGAGTGCACGTGCAAGTTGCGTGCAAAGTGCCCCCTTGAAGAGCTGGTCTCACTCCTGCCCCGAAAGCCCTAAGAGGCAAGTCTGCACCTATGTGCATGTCTGGGCAAGGGGGCTGGGTGAAAGGTCTGGGGTCACCACAGGGACCTTCCCGATGCCAGTGAGGACAGACTCACCTTACTTTGCTTTCTGTCCAGATAGAACTGGTGCTGGCTGATGGCCATGGCCCAGATGGACTTGATCAGCGACGGACACGCATACCACGTGTGCACCGCGATGCCACTGTGCCCAAATGTCCTCCGCGTCACCGAAGCCCTGGGGGAGGCAAGAGCCGGAGGCTTCCACCGCGTCCACCAGGACACAGTCCTTCATCGGTCAATATCTTTGACGGAGGACCCACTGGGCCCTGAGACCCCCAGGGTGGAGCTGAAGGTCGGCTCACTCATGCACATGCACACGTGCTCACGCACATCCACCCATGCACACACGTGCACACACGCCCCAGCGCTTAGGGGACCTGGCTGGCCGAGGCCATCCTTCCATTCACTAACTCCCTAGGGTTCAGCCTCAGCCAGACTCGGCCACGTCTGGGATAAGCTGGGTCATTCTGGGTCATTCTGGGTCACTGATGGTCCTGTCTGCACCAAGACAAACTTCAGCGGCAGGAAAAGCCTTCAACAAGGTCCTCTACTCCCCATGCCACACCTTAGGGTGAAAGTGGGAGAATTATTTCCTGATCACCACAGGCTACAGCCTCCGAGGGAATCCTGGCGTCTTGTTTTACTCTCAGGCAGAGCTCTTTGGAAGGTGTGATTATCCATCTCAAATATATTTAGAGAGCAGGGGTAAGGAAGCAGGGGAGGGAAGGCAGAAAGAAACGAGCCCAGCCGATCCCTCCCCAGCTTCTGTGAGTTCATCTCAGAATGGAGGCAAGAGAGAAGCAACCAGACATGAAGGTGCAAGTGGAAAACCCTGGTGCCAACATAATCCCCTGCGTTAAGGAAGGGGGCAGTTATCCGATCATATTCTCGGGGAAGTATGCTTTATAGGACAGGCAGATTATTTTGGAAGTGGAGTCTGAGGACATGGTGGGAGGAAGGGGCAAGGTGGTGGGAAAGTGGGGTGGGGTCTGTACCCGGATTGGACGTCAGAAGAAAGACGTGAGTGTGTTCTCACGGTGAAGATATCTCAGGTGGAAGAAACCTGGCATAAGCAGGACTTGTGACCAGTGGCATTTTTTTTTCATGGCAATTCTACCCTGGCAAAAAAATTTAAAGCTGCTCCCATGCGCTTACATTGGAGGCTAAAGACTGAATGGTGGATCATCTTCTCCATATCCACTTTTAAGGAGAAATTCAAATCTGGTGGTTACCTGATACTGATTCTAGGCAAGTTCCCCACCTGCGTCCCTCCCCTTTGGGTCAAATAAAAGTTCCTTTAAAAAAAAATGCCAGCTCAGAAAAGAACAACCAGTTCAGAATCATTGAAAAGCAAGCAGCCAGAGAGAAAGCGAGAGGAAACCCCCACGGGTCTCTGTAGATTTAAAATGAAACTTCCCGTTTGGCATCCACAGTAATGGCTGCTCCTGGGAGTAAATAAATAAAATATTTTCCCCCATAAAAACCAAATTAGAACGGAAACGTAATTTGAAACGTAGTTTTGTAAAGGCAGTGAGAGCTGTAAGAGGTTAGGAGCATATATTTTTCAGGTTGGGTGGGTGAAGGAGAGCTGCAGGTCTTCTGAGGTCTGGGGTAGCTCCATGGGGCCTCTACATAGGAATATCTGGAAATGTTTCCTCCTGGCTCCAATATTAAATTATCTCTTCCACTCTTCTTATCCCACCGACTTCTCCATTTTGCCTAAACCTTAAAAACAGAATATTTGCCAAGTCTAGAGAAACCCAAGAACAGAGATGGGAACTGAGCGAGGACCTGCAGGAGAGAAAATTCTACAGCATCCTCAAGATCCGCCCGGAAAGGAACACAGGGCTGAGCCCCAACGTGATCGCTCAGAACACCCTGTTTGCAATGCCTGATTCTCCCACAACCTCAATTTCCCACTGATTACGTCTTAACTAAATGATTGTATCTGGCACTTCCCATGTTAGGGACCCCTTCTTTGACTTGGAGCGAGCAACATGTGGTCAATTGTTTTAATCTTCCCTGCTCCAAGAAAAACAAGGCACTGAGCAAGAGGATGGCAGATTTAATTCAAAAAGCAACATGATGCAGAGAAAAAGAACACTCACAGCTCTGGGAGTGAGAAGTCCTGGCTTTTATAGCTTTGGGGCTGCCCCCACTCAAAGATGTGAACCTTAAGGCAACTCACTTTCCTCACCTCAGGGTGAATTTGGAAAAGGTGACTTGAAAGCTGTTGGCAACCTGAGTTTCTACCTCTGACATCAGGTGAGACACCTCCCCTGGGCCTCTTCACTTGCCCCCTTTCCCTACTAGGATAACCTATGGTCTGAGGGTGGTTTCACCACGGAGGAGAGAGAAGAATTCCCTCTGCTCAGACTGCCCGAGTTCCTCCAGTTCCTTCTGACCTCTGCCCCGACATCACCTCATCCCTTTATCTCCGCACTTAACTGCCCGACATCTTCAGGCTCCTGGAGCGCCCGCCCCATCACTTTAAATCCCACTTGCCCTTAGAGGTTCGGCTCAGATCTCACCCTCCGAGGGAAGCTCTCCAGGTCTGCCTGGCCTTGGTGACCTTGCCTTTCTGCATTTATAGCCGGTGCCATTTGTCACTCGGCACACACTGCCTTGTGCACAGTGTAGCAGTAAAGAGCATCATCTCTTGAACTGGACTTCTTGGGTGCAAATCCTGCCTCTACTACTTACTAGCTGCCTGCGACCTGGCGCAGGTTACCACATCTCTCTGTGCCTCAGTTTCCTACGTGGAAAACAGGAAAAGCAGGAGTCCCTATCTCCTGGGGTTACAGCAAGGATGCACTGAGATAGTGTGTACGCACTGCTTAGAACAGAGCCTGCACACAGAAGACACTGAAGAGATACTTAACTCCCTCTTCTGTTCATCTCCCCAGTGGTTCTTTAGGGGCCCAGGACCCTGCCTCAGACTGTCTCCCGCACCCCACCACACCGCTGAACATACAAGCTACTCAATGAATATGCACTGGGTCATTTTTGCTTAAAAGGTTAGAAGCCCACTTATTGTATTATATGAAGCTTGGATGCTTCCCTATATCCCTGGGCCTTGGAAAAGGGAATATTACATCAGGGATAGGGCATCATACCCTGAGAACACACACACACACACACACACACACACACACAGGGTTGGGTGGCTGTCTGTTCCCTCTACTTGCCCCCTTGGATTATTCCAGCCCCTAGCTACTTTCTGTCAAACATTCCCTTTCTGCATGTGACTTATGGTGGCAAAATTCGTTTTCCCTCTTTTTACACTTAGGGTTTCCCTCTTACTCCTAAAAATCTAAGTCCCAAACGGGTCACCGGGAAAAATCACCGTGACGCCCTCCCTAGATGAAATGTTCCTTTCACCGTCTCTCTCCCCACACAACTGGGTCTGCACGAATGGATTCCTACTCTGGAGGCAGGGTCGCTGACTGCGAAAGTGAAAGCCTTCTTGGGACCCTGGCAAGTTACTCTTCTGCTCGATGCTACTGCCTGTCTGCCTGCTTGCAAAGACTTGGGACCTCAGAAGCCTTCTTGGTAGCTAGCCCTCCAAAGGAGTGGCTGCTGCACCCAGATAACCTGCTGAACTCCTTCTGCGGCCGCCCCACGGGGCTATCGCAGGCTGCAGGCGCTGCACCGGCCTCGCCCTCTTACCGGAGCTGGCTGGGAGGCAGAGCAACTCGTTTTGAGAGCAAAGCCCAGGAGCCATGTGGGAGGTGGGTGAGTGCCAGACCCCCGTCCAAGGCTGGGCTGGGGCGCCAGTGGCGTCCAAAATCCACTTTTGCTCTCCCGGAGTGTCCCATCTTTCTACTTGGTGTAAATCTGTTTTTGGACATGTCTAAAGTGATTTATTCTTTAGGTGTCAGGCCTCTGAAGGAGTTTTGCTGCAGTTTATGGGCTGCGTAACAATTTTAGAACGGCCGGCAGACAAAGCAAGGAAAAGCCGTGTTTGTGCTGCCGGGAGCCCCTTCCACAGCTGATTTGCTGCTTCCAAACCGGGACCCTATTGTTCAGCATGTGACTTAGAGAACAGAGAACTTCACACTATGTTCTCTGGGGCGCAACCTGGGGCGGGGAGGAAAGCGACTGCATTTCCTTCACACCCACGCACAGCTCTAACACCCTATGATGAAAGCTCGGGGAAGAAAACAATTTAGCACAACCGCTTCACTTCTAGATGCCTTCTGGTGTTGAGTGGCCCGCCCCGAGCGCTCCCACGAGCTCTGACAGCAACGATTCAGGCTCAGATCTGGCGCAACGAACTCAGAGGACCCAGAGCTCTGCTGGTTTCATCTGGTGTTTGCTATGAAGTGTGACAAAACCTCCGTAAGATGTCCGGGCATGTAGCACAGCCTCACACACATGAGCGTGTAACACGTGCAGCCAGATGAGAAGAGATGGGGTGGGACTGCTTAGTTCACGCACACACGCTCACACACTTACTCTTATACCCATGTTTATCAACGTGCATAGAACAAAACAAAGCTTTAATGTCTACTTTGAAGTCTTTGCTCTGTGATCAACGAACTCTCCCCCTCCCCAAAGTGAACCAGACTGTGACAGCACAAAATACGAATATCAGTCATAAGCCAGGGAGAAGAAAAGCACTCCCAGCTTACCTGCGTGGGTCATGAACTTCCACCGAAAACTTCTTTTCTCTGAAATACAGGTTTTCCAACTGTCTCCATTGGAATATCTGGGCAGAAAACAAGGTCGTTTAAATTCCGGCGCGGCCGGTGCGCGGCTGTGCTCCTCTCCGCCGGCTCACTTCCCAAGCTGGCAGGCTCTCTGTCCGAGCCGATGCCGCCCTCCGCCTCTTGCTCGGAAACACACGCACACACTCGCGCACACGCCCGCTCTCCAGGTTAGACCCGGCGCCGTGGGTGTGGACTTCCCTGCAGCCCTCCTACCGGGAGCCCGACCAGTCCCTCGGCAGCGGCTGCCCCCGGCCGGCCTTTGTCTGCTCGGGAGCGGGTCCCAGCGCTGCAGCCTTGGCCCCCCGAGGGGCGGGGCCGGGGCGCGGGGCGGGGCCACCTGGGGGCAGTGCTGGCCGGCCGCCCCGCCCCTTCCCGGCCTCCCGGCGGGATCCACTTCCTGCCCCTCCTGGCGAGGGGCGTTGTCGGGTCACTGTCCCAGCCTGCCCAGCCTGTCCTGGCTGCAGCACAAAGCGATGGAGAGTTCGGGGGCTGCAAGGACGCCTCGGCCAGGGACACCCCCCCTTGGTTGCACAGGGGGAGATGGAAAGTGGGATAAGGCAGACCTGGAAGGCACGTGGCTCCCACGCCCCTTCGGTCCTTCTTCAGAAGACAGGAGTTGACTAAGACGATTGTCACACGGTATCAACTGCTCTGGGAACAGGGTCTTTTTCATCAGATGAAAGGAAAAGTTACTTAACCCTCTGGGAAATGCCAGGAGAGGTTAAGTTTTATGTATATAAAACCTTATATACATGTATAAGTATATGCACACAGATATATGCATATATATGTATGTATATATTTGGGAGATATGACATTGCATTCTGTTTACTCGGAATTTGAGTTCATCTTGGGAAGGAAGATAAAATAAGCCTTCTGTTCCTGTGCTTCCCCCTGGGAGTGGCTGATCTTTTTCCCTGGGTGTCCCTGCCCACCGAGTTGACGAATATGCTTTTCTGGGATCCCTCATCTGAAGCTCCTGGTCTTTCCTGACCTTAAAGACTTGCTGGCAATCCCTCTGCCTCAGACCAACCTGTCTTCCCAGGCCCAAGGCACTGCTAGCCAATGCTTTGGCGAAGGTCTCTGCCCCAAGTGAAACTGGACTGGAATAAAAAATGGTCTCTAGGATGGCTGCATTCTTGACTGTATAACCTGCTCTGCAGAAGTAATAGTAGGAGGACATCGATTATCTTTTATGACAGAGCTACCTCTTTGGTCTGCAGCTCATATCACCCTTTGTTCTGAAGCCCAAGGAATCCTGCACCTTTCTTTCTTGTTGAGGGTCTGCTCCAAATGGGTGGCAAGATGTTTGCAGCACAGCAAACGACCCAAAGCCTTCCCTTTGCTCAGACAGCTCTGCACCCTGGCAGGGCTTCACTTCCTCAAGCATGCCGGCCTGCCTCTGCTGGCCCCTGGGTGGTTCCCCCTGACCCCTCTCCAGCACTACCAGACCCTGTGACCTGAAAGATGTGGAGGTAGTGACTAGTACAAAGAGGTCAGATACACAACTGAGGACCACTGCCCTGGCTCGAGTCTGGGGTCCCCCACTTCTGAATTGTGTGACCTGAGCCTCAGTTTACCCACCTGTAAAGTGGCAATCACAGCTCCTCTCAGGTGGAGGATGAGCCAGGGGTTGGGGGAGTGGGGAGCAAACAATCTGAGCAGCCACAGACCCTGAGCACAGAACCCCCAAAAAGCAAGTGGTTGGTGAACCTTAGGTCTTTTGGTTCCTAATTGTTCTCACTTCTCTCACATCCCAGCAAATAAAAGGCAAAAAAACTCCAGAATGATGGAAATAATTCTTAAATTTCCTAATTCAGACACTGACTTTGGGGTTTAAGAGAATAAAATTTGATAATTGTGGGGTGGAAATTGTTAAGCATGTGCAGAGATGTTCTCCCTCTCTCTCAGACTTCCCTTTCCTCCAAAGAAAGGAGAGGATGGACCGAGCCTCCCAGGGCCTGGCCCCAGAAGGGCGCAAGTTTGGCTGATTGCCTGGTTGTCACCGTCTTGAGCCTTTCTTGAGTAAGGGCCCTGCATCTTTATTTTGCATGGGCCCCTGAGCTGGCCCTTCTCAGAAGAGCTGCCTACTGGGGGTCCATCCTGGGATCAGTGGTCCTCCACAAGAGGGGCTCATGCCCTCTTGATCCCCCGTCCCCAGGATGTTCTCCCCTCAGTCAGGTGAGCACTTGGGGAGATCCCACTTGTCCTCAAAGCCCCCTCCCCGCCCGACCCTGTGGAAGCCCCCTGTGGACAGGAAGCTGTGAGCAGCCTGTTCTTGGCAGCCCTTCCATCCCTGCTCCTGCAAAGCAAAGCTGGAGCTGCCCTTCCTCGAAGCACTCCCTGCAGAGTGGGATAGCTGGGTGGGACAGCACTGACCACCAGCACCCCAAACCCAGCCATCTCAGTGCTTCTGCCAGTTTGGATTATTATGTCCTCCAAAAACCATGTTCTCTGATGTAATCCTGTGAGGGCAGATGTATTAGTGTTGATTAGGTTGGAATCCTTTAGTGTTTCCACAGAGATGTGACAGTCAACTGTGGGTGAAACGTTTGACTGGATAATTTCCATGGAGATATGGACCCCTCCCATTCAAGGTGGCTCTTGATTTAATCACTGGAGTCCTACAAAGGAGCTCACAAACAGAAGGACTTCAAAGCAGCTAAGAGTGACATTTTGGAGAGCAACTGAGAGAGAGGTTTTGGAGACGGCTGCTGAAAGCAGACTTTTGCTGATACTTTGCTCCGGAGAAGCTAAGACAGTACAAAACACCCCAAGAGCAACATTTTGAAGAACGTACAGGAGCTGAGAGAAGAGCTGGAACACAACCTGGGATCAGCAGACTCCAGCCACCTGCCTTCCCAGCTAACAGAGGTTTTCCAGACACCACTGGCCTTCCTTTGGTGAAGGTATACTCACGTTGATGCCTTAATTTTGACATTTTCATGGCCTTCAGACTGTAGCTTTGTAACCAGATAAACCCCCTTTATAAAGGCCAATCCATTTCTGGTATTTTGCTTAATGGCAGCATTAGCAAACTTGAACACTGCTGAACCTCAGGGTCCTGCTCCCGTACAGCTCTCCCCAGGAGGACTGACCACAGACAGTCTTGCTATGGGATGTAGAGCAGCGGATTTCCACTGAAGTCTGCAAGAAGCATGAATCTCCTTTTTTTGCAAATGAAATGCCTAGAAGGGAGGGTGAGGGAGGTGACTGATGAGACGGGTTTCCAGGGTGGGATTGCCACACTGGCACCTTGGAAGGGTCCCTGGAAGCTGAGGGGAGGCCTCCTGTGTGATCAGGGTCTGCTCCTCTTCTGATTTAAGGCAGCAAGGCAGGGGGAGGGGCTGGAGCAGCTGTCCCAGGCCCCAGAGGGTGACTTACAGGCCCATACTGTCTAGGAGGAGGGGGTGTCTGCCCATCCCCGGGTGCCCACATCTTGGGGGGCCCTGTCTGGCCCTCAACACAACCACTGCAATGCCATCACTAGGAGGGATGGCACTGGCCTTTGAGCATCCATGAAAAGGACACGGCAGACCAAGATCTGCCCCTGTCATGGCTGGCTGGGCCAGGTAGGATTCTATATATCATCTTTGGCCAGTTATACCCAAGGAGCTAACTAAAAAGCTTAAACACGGAGTCCTACCAATAATCAAAGGATGCCCTAGTGAGTACTTATTATTAAACAGAGGCCTTTTTAATGCATGTCACCTGGCATCTTCAAAAAGCCCTGCAAGGGTCTCTTTGATCTTTTGGCATTCCCAGGGAGAGTTAGTGGGATATTTTATTTCTTGGGGAAAACGAGGACCAGTGCTATGAGGGAAAGCTGTCTATAGCTGCACAGCAACTCAGAGGAAGGGCCAGGAGTAGCAGGCAGAGGCCCCTGGCCCACAGCTCTGACTGTGCTTCCGGCCCCATGAGCCCACCAATTAGTGGGAGCAGCTCTCCCTCACTAATCTGCAGCCGGTGGTCCAAGTGGAATGGGGCTGTACAAACAAGCAGCCACGGGGCTGTGAGCAGGAAGCGTGGACTCTAATTGTTTTCAGCCCTGTACAATGGCTTTCCTTTCCTTCTATAAATGATGACGAGGACTGAGCCCTTCTTTACTTGGAGAATGGCTTCCTCTGGTTTCCTACACAGCAGAGCTTTCAACCCAAGACTAACACCCCCAAAACGACAATTAAGAAAAGCCTTCATCCTTGAAGCTTGCACTGAAAATGCAAAGTTAGAGAAAGCATCGGGAAGTGCTTTATTGACACGGCGCCTGTCGCCATCGCCAGGACAGAGGCTGCTTCCAGACGCGGAGCTTTTGTTTCCCACTCAGCGTGGCCGTGATTCCCGCCAGGGCCTTCACCACCCTTTCTGGGCTTTGGTGTCCTATGATATAAGAGCTGTGTTGGGAAAACGTTTATCCCACAGAGAGCCAACATGCAAGACAAATAAAGACCATCTTTGAGCCTAAGTGTGGACACATGATGAACACTTAATGAGCAGCTCCTGCTTCCTGGTTCCTATCAGCTTGTCTGCGTGGATTCCTGCATCCTGGATACAGCTGAAGGTTGGGACAGAAAAGGGCTAATGGCCGCACTCCTAATCCACAGGTGAAGGGACAGCACGGACACAAAAGGACCTGAGCTCCTTTAATACTTCTTCACCAGCAAGCAGCGATGGGGTGCGGGGACCACGCATGGGGAGGGAGGGCTGCTCCCAGGCCAGGTGGCAGTGAAGGATGGAGGGTAAGTCAAGTCCAGTGCTCGAGTGCTCGAGTAGGACTTCAGAGAGCTTTGCCTTCTTCCTGGCCTGGAGGCTGAGTCACGCCAAGGCTCACAGCGTTTCTGAGAGTAATTTCCTGCTTCACCCGTGGAGTTCCTTACACAGAATCATGGAGGGTGGTCAGCAGGCCCAGCCCCCTATTCCCAGACTGAGAGCCTCTCTTTCCCAGGGTAAGGACAAGGGACGTGCATGCATGGGAGCTTAAATAAGTGATAGATGTCTGGGCTGTGTCTCATGGTTTCTGGTCCTGGGTTCTTTCTGACCATGCCATGGAGACCTGACAATGACCAAGGACAAAATTATTTTGAGCTGCTTGTTAAGTGCATGACCCTGACTTCCGAGACACTTGCAGTCTAAATGGCACTGTTTGCTTTCCAGACACCAACAAAGAATAAGACCCGAGGCCACTTATCATCTCCGCACGCAGCATGAGACAGCAAACTGCAAAACTCAGGGCATGATTTCCTTTTGGCTCTGTTCACTGTCTAGAGGCAGGGCTGCCCCTCTCTAATCTCCACGTGCCCCAAAAGACATGTTTGGGAGATAAAAATGAGCTGCTGCACCCCTCGAGGGCTGCAGGATAAGGGAAGGGAGCTGCATGGAGTTTAATATGTGAGCACCTAGAGACCCCAAGCCTGTGCTCTCTGGGGATTTATCAGTGCCTCGAAGAGGTTCTGCATGGTGGCAGGACCAGTTCAAGAAACAACAGAAGGGGGTCTAAGTTTTTTGTGGGTTGACACCATATGCCAGGGATATTATTATTATTATTTTTTACATCAGTTGCATGAGCAATCAATATATTTTACTTCCTGCTTAAAGAAGAGAAGCAAGGAGCTTGAATTTAAGGCAACATCAAAACCCCATTCCCTTTTGAACCATTTGACATGGTCTGTGATAACGGGAAAGAGGAAGGTTGATGCACGTTTACATTTCTAGGGAGATTATAATCTTGCTAGGAAGATAAGACACATGCAAATTGGGTAGTAACCTCCTTAGAATGCTACAGAGGCTCCGTGCCTCCTTATGAGGACAAGTCTCGAATGATCAAGATGTGTGACCATCCTCTACTCTATCTTTAGCTCATCCATTTCAGGGGTAAGAGCTCTGGCTGGGAAGTCAGGCACCCTCGGTGGTGGCTCTGATTCTGGAAACCCAGTTCCATCTCGGCTCCCTGCTCTGTAAAACACACTTTCCTGCATCTTATACCTACGTGGGTTGAAGGAAGGTCAGCGCTGTAAACCCAGAGACCATCACACTCTACTCTTGGGCATTTGAAAATCAAGTAGTTTGTTTTACACATTTCCTACGGATGCGAGACAATCTAGAGACCAGATCAAAAGCCTGGTTTTTACTGCCGGTCTGCCCACTGCTTACAGGCTGTGCCTCCTTGGCAAATTAACCACTTTATGTTTCAGTTTTTTCTATGGCTGTTGCATCTCAGTGAATTAATGCACATGAGGAGCTTAAAATGGGGCCTGATGCAGAGTTAGCCCTCAATAAATACTAGCTATTATGACGCCCTTTCCCTCCATCATTTGCATGTTCGTATTATTCTTTGGGGTGAAAAATTAAAGTTCTGAATATTCTGAATATACGTTAGCGCCAAGTACAGGTCTGTGTTATTTTCTTTGAAAGCTGGTAAAAAGGCACCAGGCACTTTCAAATTTTTAAAAGTGTTTTCTGATCATTGGATTTTTTTTTTTTACAATGCAAGCATGAACCTGACCCAGGGTTCCTGCCATTCCGTGTGTCCTGGAGTTGGCTGCGTGCTCTCTGGGCTCACTGGCTCCATGTTTATCCAACCAGTGCCAGCGGTCTCTGCAAAGCTGACAAGAGTTTGTCTCTCGTCCTGCTACTCCCTCTAATCTCAAAGCACTCCCCCCGAGAAGGAAGTATCTTATTATAACTTATCATTTTGCAGAACGGGCCGTCGTGGCACAAAGGCAGGTTCTCAAAATACGCAAACTCTGTTCACTGTTTCCTTAGCTTTACGAGAAGTGTGTGGGCTGCAGGCACCGCCCCTGCTATCCCTCACCAACCCAGCAAGGAAAAGAAGAACTAATTTTCCTCCGGCAGTCAGACCTACTAATGGAGTGAGGAAGGTCCTCTGGCGGTTCCCTTCTCCCCACCACTCAGACAGTGGGAGCTCTAAATTGATTTGGTTAATTCAGTGACAAACACCAGAGGACCAGGATTTGACCTTCTAATGGATGGAATCTTCTTAACCCATTAAAAGCCTTTTAGCCTCCTTGGGTTTAAGAGTCATTTCTAGGGAGAAAAGAGAGAAAGCGGTGGACAAGTACTTATGGAGAAACAGGGCAGTTTTATTTTTCCCCATTGGACCTGATTTCCTTTTAGACCCCCTAGGGGGGTTTCTCTATATTATTTTCTTGTGTGTACTTAGCCTTTTCTTGCAGAAAGACTTTGCCATAAAGCTTTGGCAAATCTAAATATTTTAAAGAGGAGCTGAAAACGTTTTCCCCTTCCTACCTTCCTGATGTAATTTTCTTCCTTCCCCAGAGTCTGCCTTGGGAGTTGTATGAGGGTGAGTGTGTGAATGATAGCGAGACTGGCTGGAGATCCCGAACAGCGGGTCTAGCTCTGGTTTTTCTAGCAATGAGAATTGTGCAGCTTAATCTCTGTGTGCACCAGTTTTTCCTTAAAAAAAAAAAAAAATGAAGGCTAATTCTACCTGATGTGACTTTCTTGGTGGGAAGCTTCCTGGCACATCTGGGGAAAAAATTAGGCTGGACCATTTTGCTGGTTATGGCAAAGATTTCTCTCTTTTTGGATGGCTTCAAAGATTTTGTTTTTCTTTCTGAGCACATTTTTGACTACTTTGGAGGGCAAACTTTGGGGAGGGGGGACTGAATTTTTGTATTTCCTCAGGGATGGGGGTGGGGTGGATGGCAGTTGTCAGTCCTCGTTTTCTTGGTGGCTCTGCCCAGAGAGGTGGCATCTTGGAAACGCCCCTGGCTCCCTTTGTGGGGGTTGTCAGACCCCTTGGAGGAAGGGGACAGAATGGGAGAGAATAGCTGGCAACCAGCTCTACCTGGAAATACGGGGATACACTCACACCTAAAACCCTGCCTTATCAAGCTAAAAACAAAAAGATTAAACTTAAACGGTGACATTCCACACTTGTGCCATCTGTGTGTGAAGCAGATGATAAAAAGTTCCTGGGCCAGCCAGGGATTCCTGGGAATAATTAAACAGCAGCTTGTCTGCATTTTAAAACATCCCGTGTTTCTAGAGCCAGCCCGCCCTTTGGGGTGGGGGGTGGTATTGGTGAGGTCCAAAGTTTGCATACCCGAGTGGCATGGCAGAGAAGGGTGGCAGAGGTAGGCTGTCCCGGTCCCAGGGAGAGAGGTGGTGCTGGGGCTGCCCGGGGGGTGTGTTGTGTCTTGCTGGCTGCCCAGTGCTTTCACGATGCATCCAGTAGCACAGGGGAGACCCAGGGCTGCTGTGACATCTGGACTTTCTGCTGGGGGGTCCAGTTATTTTTCCTTCCCAGAAAGGAGAGAGGGGAGGGGATGTTTTCAACTCTGCAGGGCTGGCCCTCTTTAAAGCTCTGCTTTTTATTTTCTTTCTTTTTTTTTTCCTAGAGGTCTTCTGCCGTGGGCATCAATTTGTGGAGCTGGCTTTTTTTTGGCGGGGGATGGAGAGTAAAGGTGAGGGTGGGAACTGGGGATGAAACTGCTCTGTCACTTAGCAGCCAGCCCTGAGCCACTTCCACCAGGGCTGTCCCTGACCCTCCAAACCTCCCAGCCCTGGTCTGGACTAGTTCTCCCACTTGGTCCTATACACACCTCAGCCAAAGCCATTATTACCCTGTGTGGTCATTGTCTGTTTTTACTCAAATGTCTTTCCTACCAGATTATGGTAGGGAAGACACTTGAGTAAAATTATTGAAATCTTCAAAGATTATTGAAGGCATTTTCATGGAAATTAGGAGCATAGTCAGCACTCAGTAATAGTTTGTCGACTGACTGACTGACTCGAATGACTGAATGAATGGGGGCTCTGAGAGGTAAGCGTTACAGCAACTGGGGCTGAGAGAGACTGTGTCACTTCCTCAAAGGCACACTGATGATAAATGGTGGGAGCTGGTATTTGAGCCCTCAAGATTTAGGTAACTCCCTCAAGGTTAAAAATAAATTCCTAGATTGCACAGGGCATGGTGAAGGGAGGTGGCAGTTTGGAGAATTCCAAACAGGCAGGATGGTAGGTGAGTCTGAATCTGGAATCCTTGTCCCATAACAACCCATTTTGCTAGAAAGGGCTTCCCCCAGCCTGTGGCTCTTTGTTAAGAGTCCTTGAGCCCCTCTGCAGGTCTGGTCCAGGGCCCTGAGCTCTTAAGTGCATGAGCTGGGCACACCAGGCTGGCCGTGCAAGGGTTTTGTGCTGAAACAGGTTTGCGATTTTAGGAAGAACGTCAAACCAGCCTGAGATTCTCCTTTGAACCATATTCATGAAAACAAAACAAAACCCAAATATCACAGAATTCCCTAAATATTGCCTGGTTCATCAGAATCAAGCTGCTTCTGCTCTGGAGACAACAAGAAAGTTCCGGGGATTCTACTAGCAGGATTTCCTAAACTGACATTTCCTGCTTCTAAGAAAGAAAGAGTCTGCAGGATTCCAGCAATTTGCTCCTGATAGCTAATTGCTGTTAGCTCTTTCCTTCCTTTTAGTCCAATGGACAAAAAATAAAATCAACAGCCTGTCGAGGTGGGAGCCACTTGGTGTGCTTTTTGTTTTCCAGATCCAAACAAATCTAAGCTATAAAAAGCTACAGTGCCTCCCTGTCCCCCCCCTCCCCTGCAGATATCTTGCTCTTGGTTGGAGCGTTCACTAACCCTTTCTTAAATGGATCCTGCCATCTTACTCACACCTGTGAAGCCATGACACGTATACCTGTGGAGGCAGCTTCACAAGTAGCCAGGGGCCAACTAGTACATGTCCGGCTCTGACCACTTTTCTTTTTTCAGTAACTGTTTGCTGAGTATCTACCCATGGCTTGGCACTCTTCTAGACTTGGACATGCAGGAGTGAATGGAGCACATGCAAATCTCTCCCCGCAGGTTATGCACATTCTCAGTGGGCAAGGAAGTAAGAAAACCACCCAGAAGGATCCGTCAATGGTTGGAGGTCTCAAGGTCAAACAGAGAGAGGGAGGGAGGAAAGGACAGGGGTTGCTGCTTTAAATAGGTGGTCTGGGAGGGCTTCGTGGAAAAGATATCTGAGTCCATATCAGAAAGAGACTGTGGGCAAAGCCCACACAGTCAGCTGAGGGGACAGAGCAAGTGCTGAGACCCAAGGCTCCGTGTGTGCACATGAGTGTGTACACGTGTGTGCAGGCATGTTCATGGGGGTGCACTTGTGTAAGCACACGTGTGTAAGCATGTTTGGGCCTGCATGAATGTTTGCGTGCATGTGCATGGGTGTGCACGTGTGCACTTCTGAGCGTGTGTGTGCACATGAATGTTACATTAATGAACAAAGGGCTGAAGTAAATATTAAAGGACAGTGGAATATTATTTAGCCATAAAAAGGAAAGATGCACTGAAAAATGCCAGCACATGGCTACGTCCTGACAACATTATGTTAAGTCAAAGAAGCCGGGCACAAAGGCCACATATTGCAGGATTCCACGTATATTAAGGGGGGCAGGGGCGTGATTATGTCTGGAATTGTCGGAACTCCTAGAGTTTTTCAAGGCCAAGGATACTCGTGAGTTCCTGTGGCTGGGATGGGGTTCCATGGAAGAGGACAGCTGGTGGGGTGCCTAGGTTCTGTCCAAGAGGATGCTGGGAGGAGACCTCGGCAGAGGGGCGCCAGATGCACCACCAGCTTCCTAGGGCCTTTGACGAGAATGAGTGACGAGCTGGGTCTGAGGGGCAGAGGCATTTATATGGGCCACGAGAGCCTCAGGAGAGAGTGCTCCAGCCACGGGGAGAGGAAGTCTCTGCAGGAGAAAGGACAGGTTTTGAACTCACCAGATCCAGAGATGGAGGAGCCCAGCTGGGAGAGGGGAGAAGATCTAACTTTAAATCATATTTGGGGTTTTGGTTGTTAGAAAGGACTGGGCAGTTCCATTTCTTAGTAAAAGCTCATTTTGCAATTTCAGGTGACCTTGTGATTTTGTTTGCCTGAGAGAGATCGGAGAAGGCCTGGACCTGCCAGCATTTTTGTCTTGGGGCAAGGGAAGAGCAGGCTCTCCAGTGATTTCATCAAGAGGGGCAGTGTGAGACAGAACAGAGCTCTCTCTCGAGTCCAATCAGCTCAAATGTTCTCATTATATTTGTAAAATCATTGGCTCTTATACCAGAAAAACCGAATCTGTTCATAAATTACTACTGGTCTGGTTCATGGCTCCTTTTGGAGTGGATGGCCTATCGGATGACGTTCTGCTGTGGTTTGGGATCCAACGATAACCTTCGGTGTTGATTCGCTTCTCCAAGTTGCATCCAAGGTCAACAGGGCTCCCTGAACTGGGGTAGCACCCTTCTGTGGAGCCACTTGGAAGCACACCAGCCTTGAGGGGCTGCTGTGCTTTCTGGCTGGGGGTTTATTCGTGTGTTATAAATACCTAGTGTTGTGTGTGACAATCCACGGGGCTGTGGATGTGGCCTGTCTTAAGTCTGGTACATGTGCCTGTAGGGAGAAGAGCAAACACTGAGGAAAACAGGCCTGGAAGGCCATGTGCCACAAAAGATGCAGGCATGTCAACTAGAGGCCACAAACTCTTTTTGGTTATCTAATCAGATCTGGCTTGGGCCTTGGCTAAATTGGAGAACTGCCAAAGAGAGAGAAGGCATTTTCCCTTCCACAACTTTCTTTTTGGAAACAAGTTGCCTTTCGGCCTTCCTTTTATCAATTACTCCTGTTTGGCTTTATAGTGAGCTGGCCCCTGGCTTCATTTCTCTCACCTGTTTTTAGTTTCAAGATCCCTTCAACCTCAAGACACCAGACCACCTACACCAACCCCCTTGTTCATGAGGAAACTGAGGCCTAAGGACTTGAACCCCAGTGCAGAGTCGGGGTTGGAACCGAGGCATCTTTGATGACCAGGCCAGTGGGGTGTCTTCCCAGGGTACCGGAGGCAGGGGGCAGGTGTGGCACCCACGGAGTTATGTGGGGCTGCAGCCTGACCCCATGAACGGTACCCCAGGGACCACTTGGGTCTGGCCTTTTGATCATGAGTGCATGGGGATGCGCAAGTCCAAATTCCATAGGCCAGGCTGCAAGCTCGGAACTCTGATGATGGTTTCAGTGAACTCCCCAGGAGAGGCTGGCTGGGTGAAGAAGAGAAGGAAATTCTCTCTTCTGACTGCTGAAATCACCACTTTTCCTTTTAAGCCTTCAACTGATCGGATGAGACTGCTCTCATTGTTGAAGGCAACCTCTTCAGTTGACTATAGATGTCATCAGCTATAGATGCAATCAACTAACTGATGCTTGCAGTCCACAAAATACCCTCACAGTAACAATCAGGCCAATGCTTGCTTGATCAAACAACTGGACACCACCACCTGGCCAAGTTGATACATGAACTTCACCATCACAGGCCCCTCCAAGAGCTATGCAGCCTGGCTTCTCCTCCTGTAAGCCTCTGTGGAGAAATGACCCTGACCAGCCAGCCCTGCATACTTCATAGCTCCTCTCCCAGCACTGTCCATCTGGGTAGGGTGAGCCCTGTTACTCTGCACACAGACAAGTCATCTCCCTCAAAAGTGGCAACTGGACACAGCATGAGTACTGCCAAGGAGAGTGTCTATAAGAATACAAGAACACAAAAAGAAAACAACACAAGAACACAAGAAAAGCACAAGAATACAATAAGAACACAAGAGTGCAACATGAATGCAAGCTTGGCTCCTTGGAAGACACCAGGACCAGGCTCAGAAATGGCCTTCTCAGGAACTGTGGGAGCCGAGGGACCCTGGGTTCCCAGATCCAACAACCAAGAAAGAAATGAATCTCCTCAACATTTGCTCTTCATGGAGATCCCGTAATGATAGTTGTTATACCAAAGCTACTGCTTTTATCTTGGGGAACAGAAAACTCCTTGAGGTGTAAATTGAGTCAAGATGGCAAAAATGAGAGTATGTCCTGTGTCTTACAGCCTCCATTACTGATGTCTATAAAGAAAGGTACAGAGGAGTTAATAAAGTTGTTTGGCACACCTTTGAGCCGACTGGAAGTAAGATGAACCATAGCAAAATTCTGCTTCGGCTGAGTTTTGCAGTTATGGGAGCCACTGGCTTACAAAAAAATCATTTTTTTTTTGGCTGTAGGGAAGAATTTGATTTTCAATTCAGACTGAATCACAAAAAGAAACAAAGTAGGATCACATAGGAAGTTCCTTTTTAGCAGCCTTTTAGAGCAGAGGTTCTCAGACTTTAGCGTTTGTTTCCAAACCATCTTCGGAGCTCATGAAATCACAGATGGCTGGGTCACACCCCCCGTTTCTGATTCTGTAGGTACAGGTCTCTGGTGGGGCCCCCGTGCTGCATTTCTGACAAGTTCCAAGGTGACGTGGATACCGCTGGCCCAGGAGCCACACGTTGAGATCCACTGGTTAAAACACACCAGCTTTTCCCTTTAGCCCTCAGCTGAAGAGGTGCCTTGCTCAAGGTTATGACCTCCTCCCCGGAGGCCACCTGCTTCCCATGATTGGCTGAGCTGGTGTGCAAGGCTTGACCTCATCAGCCTCAACAGCGACAGCTCTGAGGGTCAGCTCCCCCTTCAGCACTTGGGTCCTGGTTGAGCGAGGCTGTGTTGACAGAGCAAGGTAGCCCAGCTTCTTTCTCCATCCAGTCCCACCTCCTTAACTTCCTCTACTGGTGTTTGTGGCAGACTGTGTTATGTACCCCCCCAAAAAACGTGTTATTAATCCCATTCCTGTGGGTGTGAACCCATTGTGAAGAGGACCTTTTGAAGATGTTAATTTTACTTAAGGGATGGCCAACTGAATCAGGATGAGTGTTAATCAGGATGAGTGTTAATGCTAAGGGAAAGAGCCGGAAGCAGAGGCCAGCAGGAATCTGGAAGGGAAGAGAGAAGGCACCCCATGTGACAGGGAAGCCAAGAAACTCCAAAGATCGCCAGCCAACCAGAACACTACTGGGAGGAAGCAATCCTTCCAGACTCCAAAACCTGAGCCAATAAATCCCCCCTTGTTAAGCCAACCCATTGTGTGGTATCTGTCAGAACGGCCAGGAAACTATGTTCTTCCCAGTCAACTTCGTGAGTGCCGATCCATCTCTGACCAACGTGCAACTCTCTCCAAAGGATCCTCAACTTTGACGTCAGCTCCTTGGGAGACCACTCCTGACTGTTCACCACCCGTCCCACTGCTCCTCACTCACATTTAGGGTTCTTATAGGACTTATTACTCTCTGACACTAGAGGTTACGCATTTACTTGTTTCATGCTACTGTTTGACCGTCTTCCCCACTAGAACGGAAGCTCTGGGAAGGCAGGGACTTTGTGTTTTGTTTACTGTGATATCTGCATGGCAGAGAACAGGGTCCGGCATGCAATAGGCACTCAAAAAGTATCTAGTGAACAACGGATGTGAAGGAACTTCCAGGCAGGAAGAGCCTCACACCCTCACCGAGAACTCTTAAGTTTTGGAGTTTAGATTCAGCAAAAATTGAAGACATTTTCAAAAGCGTTATCTGTAATAAGTAATGCCTTACGTTTGCTTAGGGCTTTATAGGTTGTTTTTGTTTCTTCTTTTTTTTTCTTTTTTTTAAGCAGTTCATCCAATTTCTACAATAACTCCATGTGGTGGGCAGGATAGCAGGTTGCTTTCATATTTTTGAGGAGAAACAGTGGCTGGCAAAACTGAGTGGCAGGGCAGTGTGCTAAGCGTGGCTGTGCCAGAATGCTGGCTTCCCTTATCGTCCAGCCACCTTACCTCTGCGTCACTGTTGGAGCACACTCAAATCAAATCCCATGAGGGAGTCTTTTCCCTTGTAACACTCGTTTGGAGACCATTTTATTGTGTTTGCAGGGCATTACAGTTCTGCGGTAGAGGCGTCTGGGATTTCTTTCCCAAATGGCGAGAATTCAGCTGTTTGAGGATCGGATTCCAATTTTCTGAATGCATGATTGCTTTTTGTCCCTCTTCCTTGGGAGTTATTTTTAAATGGCAGATTCCGGTGCTTTCCTGCTATCCCGCGGTCGCCCCTCCCGCTCCCCAGCTTTGAGGCCGCCTCCTCCCCTCAGTGGCCCTTTCTCAGGGCTCTGGGTCCTTCAGGTCCTCAGTGTTCACCGCTGCAGGATCTCAGGGGCTGATAAGGGGAGAGAGGCGGCCCTTTGATCTGACACCGTGAAGGAGCAGAGGCTGCAAAATGCGAGGAATGCTAAACACACCAAGCAGAGTTTTTCTCCCAGGAGTGCACAGGGCGTGGTTCCCACAGGAGGGTGGAAGACGGAACCCGGAATGCGCGGACGCAGGGCGGGCCACGCTGGAGGGCGCAGCAACCGATGTCTCAACCCGTCCACACAGCAGCTGAAAAATCCATCCGTGGTGCACTTAACAGGGTACTTATTACCCTGCATAATTTAGCAGGCGACTCGATGGCTAATGGAATGTTTCCTGGAAATATGTTTCCCTTCCTGCCTTATCGCTCATCCAGTTCAGAAACCTTTACTAGTCTGAGGAGGTGACTGTAAAGCATCAATTCCCAGAGAGAACGATGCTGCTTCCAAAATACTCTCAGAAATCTCTGGAAACCACTTTGGCTGCTCCGGGACAGGGACGGGCCATTTACACTGGCTCCTTCTCCCAATGCCCCTGAGGGGACCACACCGTGCTCCTAATTGCACATTAAGTGTATATAAAAGCTGCTCTAACTGCACGTCCAATAAGTAAGTGCGGTCGGCGGCATCCAAAACGAGGACGGAATTGCCATTCCTTCCTGAGCGGGGGCAGGGGCCGGTTTCATTAAATCTGAGCTGGTGCCTGGGTTGGTCTGTAAATGGCGATTTATGCAGCTGGAATGTTCCTTCCGAGCTGCGGGCTTCTCACTCTTTGCTCTCTGATGCTTCCGGCCTGCGGAAGGCATATTGAGTCTCTCTTGGCCCCACTGGAAAGTGCTTTCTGTTTTAATTTATAACGGCTTCCAGCGATTAGAGGGCTTCGAGAGTGTGGTGTAAGGACCGGGGACCGCTCAGCCTTGTCTTGGCGTGAGCTGACCCTTCAGTGTGGGACAGCCGGGTCTCCCCACACCTGCGGTGCTGGTGCTGCAGAGAGAGGCTCAGAACATCCCAGAGATGACAGCTTTGTTCCTTCTTGGGCTTTGATGGAAGGAACAAATCATCCTCCTTCTCTTGAAG
This sequence comes from Bradypus variegatus, assembly GCA_004027775.1. NCBI lineage: Eukaryota > Metazoa > Chordata > Mammalia > Pilosa > Bradypodidae > Bradypus > Bradypus variegatus. The sequence goes on along the minus strand of PVKY010001021.1, from coordinate 7,177 downwards.
GGGAAAGACCTGTGGAAACAGACTTGGTGCCTCCTTCTTTATCTCTGCCCCACGTGAGTGCCATAAACGGCGCCTCTTCCTTATAGGTCATTTAATTCCCATTCAGATGTCTGCAAGGAAGAACAGTTGCTTGTCACACAGCAAGTGCCTGAAACTGGAGGGAGAGCCGGCTGGAGGCACCCTGCCATTGAAGGCTACTTGATGCAGCAAGTAACTGCTCCCTTTTTAAAATTTTTAATGCAATTTTGGTGAGATATACGCACACACCATATAATCCATCCAGAGTACGTAATCAGTGGCTCACAGCATCATCGTATAGCTGTGCATTCATCGCCACAATTTTCAAACATTTTCATTACTCCAAAATAAAGAAACAATATATAAATAAAAAAAATAAGAATATTTCTTTTTTTTGTCATTATTTTATTACTCATCTGCCTTTACACTGGTTAAAGGGAATGTCAGTAACCGGGTTTTCATTCTCACACGGTTACACAATAAAACTATATGGTTATACAATTATCATCAAGAATCAAGTCTGGATTACCGTTCAACAGATTTCCTTGTTTATGGTCTAGCTCTCTTTACATGGACATAAAGAGATTGACCTGGTGTGCCCAATACCAAACTGACAGGGTTTCATTATTCCCCGAAGCCAGCAGGACTGGGACTGGTGCAGTGAAATAGCTCTCAATGAGCAGCGCCCCATTTCTACACGTGTGCACACACGTACATGCTACATGGACTTTGGTAACAAGGGTAAGATGGGGTGAAAGAGTTTACAGGGTTGTGAGACCCTCCTCCGGCTTCTCTCCCTGCTAAACCAAGAGACTTAGTCATGCAGATATCATCAGCTCCCCTCTCTGATACTGTGTTCACAAGTTTGCACAAGAAACATCAAACCAGAACCATGGAGAGAGAGAGAGAACCCAAAGGGAGCTTTCAAAGTGACAAATAGTATTTTACTATTAACAAGATCACAAATGTGGCGAGGCAGGCAAAGATGTTTCCCAAACATCATTGGGGCGAAGGAGAGAAACAGATAACTGAGAGTCGATGGGAAGACATTTAATAGCTCATAAAGCATCCTCAGATATCATTTGGGTTTCTGCCTGATCATTTTAAGGGAACTCAGACACACAAGCAAGGGCCACCATTTTGGGGTATGTGCACATATTGAAGATTTTTAATTTTTTCAGAGATTTTAAAATTATTTTTCTTCCCATGTTGTTTTCATAATTTTTGTTGACTATGTTTGTCGCTTTTTCAGGGACTTTTGGGGACTATTCTTCTGTGCATGTGGCTCACAAACACTACTGAAGTTGGCCCTGAGTTTCTGGACACACGTGAAAGCTAACATGCAGTCTGTCAGGAGTTCCAGATGTCTACCTGTCCCTGACACCTGTGCCCTGCATGTCTTTTGAGGGCAAGGACCACCATTAGCTCGCCGTGAGGTCTGGGTTTCAGCAAAGTGGGAAGCCCATTAGTTTAGGAGGTCTGGACAGCAGCTAGGGGGGGCATGAGTAAGCTGCTACTAACACTGGGCTCTCTTCTGTATTCCATCTCCAGGGTACCCCACGCTTCACCCCCTCTCCCCCTGAGGCTGCCTGAGTGAGGATTTGGCTCCCAAGGACAGGCCCTGAAAAGACAAGGGCAAACTAAGATCCAACTAGAGAACTTGGAGCAAGCTACCATCCTGCCCATTTCTGGACAGCTGCCAGCTACCCCCGTGGCAGTTTTGTTTTTGTTTTGGGTCATATAGAAACATTTGAGTGGTTTCTCAGAGGAGCTGCTGGGCCCTTCAGGTTGTGCCGATGGTTTGCTGGCAGACTGGGGGTGCCCTTCACAGGGAAGGGGGGGCTCCCCATGCTGCTGCCTATACTTGAATGTTGGCTGTCTCACCGTGGCACCCTGTGACCAAGTGCTGTAACTGGGCCGGCGTGCCAGGGAGGGAGCTGCAGACGAGCTTCCAGGTGCACAGAGCAGTGGTGCCACACCCTGTCCCCCAGCACTGTGTGTGTGTGTGGGGGGGCTCCAGGTGGCCCCAGGCGCACCACCTGGAGAGCCACCTGCCTAGACCTTGCTCTGCCTGGGTGCTGCGCCTCAGGGCCCCAATGTGCAGACAGCTCTCCCTGCCCAGTCTTGAGGTTCGGAAGGAAATCAAGATGGCTGTGCTGAGATTAAGAGCTGGACGTGGGGGCACCATTGTTTGGCACTTCAATGTCAATGTGCCCTGATGTCCACTGATGCATGCTTCAGAACTCTGCAAACATGGTCTGTGCCCTTTAAATTCTGAGAATGATAAGTGTCTGAACGATGACAAATGCAGCTTTTTTTTTTAATGCTTGTGATGACGTTGAGCTTGGGAAGAAGAAATACAGGCACCTGCCTAGGACTTCTTTGCAGTGGTTCAAGGTTAGTCTTTGGTTTTGCCTTCTAGTCTTGTCCCACATCTTAGCAGAGTCGATAAGCCCAAAGCTGATGGAGGCATGGCTTCCCCACGCAGGCCTCTTAAAGTCCTGCTTTTAATGTTATATTCGGAGTTGCATTCAATTCTAAAGAGGACTCCGGGAATTACGCAGGCATCCAGCCCCATGACCCAGATCTGGCTGTGTCTCATGGTAACTCTTGTGGCAGGGAACTGAAATATTTTATTCCCAACTACTGGTGAGTTTTCTGGATAACCAACTGGATATCCCTTTGCCTACTTGATGTCCCATTAGACCTAAAACTCTGCATGTCCTAAACGGAACTGATCTGTTACTCCCAGTCCATGCTTTGGTTGACAAGAAGCCCGGGAGTTACTCTGTTTCCACCCTCTTTTCTTATTGCCGCCCTCTCCATCAATAACAGGTACCATCTAAACACCTCGTTTCCATTTCTCTTCTCCAGCCCTATGGCTGATAACCCATCTCAATCCCCCCACCATTTCTGGCCTATATTATCATAATATTTGCTTTGCGAGTCTGGTTCCACGTTCCTCCAATCCATATTCCTCCAACCCATCTTGCATGCAGCTGCTGGAACGATGCATCTGTAACCACGACAATCTGATATGGCACTCACTGAGCTGGCTGCTGTGGCCCCTTCAGCCTCCCCTCCAGCCCTGTGACCCAAGCCAGTTGGCAATGCTTCCCCATCCTACAGGCTGCCCCCACCCCCATCTCCTATCACTGCGCAGTCAAGCACGCTCACTGCCTCCCGACCCACTTTGCCCATCTGGAAACATCTGTCCACCCTTTAACAGCCAGCTCACCCTTTGCTTCCTCTGGTGAGACTTTTCTCTCTTTCTCAAGCACGGTCAGTGACTCCTTCCTTTAATCTCCCACTGACCCTTGTGTAGACGTCCATCATGGCACTTAGCAATGCTGGTGCAATTATCACTCCCCTCTTCTGGACGGAATGAGCAGGACTCAAGGGTGTGATCTGTGTCTTATTTATCCCAGAGCTCAGTGGTTCTCCTGACATGCAATAGGTATCAATAAATGTTTTCTGAGTGAATGGAGGAATGAATGGCTGGATGGCTGGATAATGACTTGGTTAAACTGGTTGTCCACAAATTAGTAATAGTTTGAGAATCCCAACTACTTCCTCAGAATTATTTTAAACAAGAAACATAAATAATTTTAAATAAAAACTCGAGTTATAGCCAATGCCCCAAATAAAAGATATTGACCTTTTTACATTTTAAATTTGCTGACCTGGATAAGTTCCACACAAGTTATAGTAAATTTTCTTATTCAAGGCTGAATATTCAAATCTTTGGTTTCTTATTTTTCCTTATCTTGAAGCCAGTTTTAGAGCCTTACAATTGTAGTTTATAGACCTGTGTTTCTATACATCAGATGCTATCTCATGCCTTTTCAGCTTCATTAGTACCTCACTTAGAATTGAAATAAACAGCAGAAATAAAGACAGCTTCAACATAATAATAAATTAAACTGAGCAAGTATGAATACTCATTAGCATGCCTTTTAAAACCTTAGTGTGAGTGGAAATTTCAAGTGCTGAATTTTAAGGAACTCTGCTGGAGATCTCAAATATGTTGGCCTTTGACAGTACTTCCTCCAATGTGACAATAAAGACCCACATTCATCCTAACCAGGATTTTGTTAAAGGATCTTTTGCCAGTAAATAAACGTTGGAGCAGGTTGAAAAGAGAAAGAGATTTGATGTACAAAGAGGAAATGGGCAAGTGAAGAGAGGACTGAGAAGAAAAAGCCTGAGAAGTTAAAAAGGCCATGTGGGGGAAGGCACTGTGGTGGTTTGGAGCTGCACGTGTCCCAGAAAAACGTGTTCTTAAATCTAATCCATTCCTGTGGGTATGAACCCATTGTAAATAGATCCTTTGGATGAAGCTACTTCAGCTAAAGTGCGTCCCACCTCAGCCAGGATGGGTCTTAATCCTATTTCCGGAGTCCTTTATAAGACAATGAAATTCAGACACAGAGAATTCAGAGAGAAAGAGAAAGCTGCAGATGGAGCAGCCAGAAGCAGAAATCAGTGGAACCCAGAAGAGAAGGGAGAGACCAGGAGAGGCCACCATGTGCATGGCCACGTGACGAACTAAGGACCAAGGATCACCCACAGCCAGCCCTGAAGTCACGGTCTTCGGGGAGAAAGCATTGCCTTCCTGACACCTTGATTTGGATATTTTCCTGGACTTAAACCTGTAAGCTAATAAATTCCTATTGTTTAAGCCCAACCATTTCATGGTATTTGCTTAAGTAGTCTAGGAAACAAAAACAGGCACAGAGCAAACAGGAAGAAAGATATGGTGAGATGGAAGTATAGACCCTGCAAATGAGAAAGACAAAGGGGGAAAAACTAAGCAGCCAGGGACAAATCATCTCCTACAGCTTATAAATGGAAACTGGGAAGGTTTTGGAGACAGCCATGTAACAGCCAATCCCTCCCTCCCCCAAGAGCCAGATTCCTACTGAATCGTTCCCAATGAATTATTCATCCATCATTGGCTCAGAATCTTTTCTTAGAAGTTAACTGAATTACTCATCAATTGAGTGAAGATCCTCCCCAACACAGAGGCATTTCCCCCCTACCAATTTAATAAAGAAGCTGGCTAAGGGCAGATGATAGCCTGAGATAAGCTCAGATTGTGTTGTGTGGGTTTCAAGCCTCCTCATGGATAACACAGGTTGGAAAGCAATCTGGAACGACATAATGGACCAATATTGCTTTCTCTCTCCTCAAGCGAGTGTGGTTTTAATAGACTTAATCTGTATTCAGGGCTTGAACTGGATACAATCTCCCCGTTATTCTCTGCCAGAGAATCTGAATGATAGCACTAGCCTTAGAGATATTTTTCTATTATAATTTTCAGTTTGTTCTGGTCTGAAAAATACATGTAAACAAAAACAGAGAAAATTCAAATACAGCAAACATTTTGGTTTCTGTTTACAATGACTTATAGACCCCTTCCTCTTTGGAAAATGGCCATATTTTCCCAGATTTCTGATGGCTTCTGATGTGCCATAAAATAGTTACCAGATTTGCAGGGTCTCCTCTCTTTCGTCTTCATTTTTCACTGCTTTTTGACCTACCATCTCTCCAGTCCTCCCCCACCTCCCACCCAGAAACCTTTGCAGGATTCAAGAGAGGTGGCACCTCATTTTCCCAATGGATCCAGCACCCCACAAATTACGAGACATATGAGTACTTCAAGGTATTTTCCCCCATCTGCTTGGGAGAGCTGAGCCAGTCACCTTATCTTAAATAATTATACCAACTTCAGTTTCCTTAGTGACAGGGAGAAAAAATATTTACTCAGGGAGCTCAGATTGGATTACTGTGGAGTAATTTGTATACACTTAAATAAGCAGCCCAGAGACTCGGAGGCTGCATGGTGTGAGCACGTCTATTCATTTCTACTCCCGTTCTTCTGGCAATCTGAGAGCAATTAACCCCACAGTGGAGACCACACTTACCTTCCTCGGCTTCACTTTATCATGGTAGTCATACTGGAAGATTCCTTTGTAGCTCAATCCCAGCCACCAAGGTATTCCCTGCTTGTCCTAGGACAGAAAGAGGAGCGTGGGTAAATATGGCCTTGCGGAAGATAAATACCCACCAAGAGGAGACTCCCTGGATCATATGAGGACAAAGACAACTTCAATCTCCTTGGCATGGTTGGAGCCTAATCCTCTACTTTGTACCTTCAGAGATGTGCCCCCGTGGTGTTCAGTTATGTCAACAGGGTGCCACAGACCCTGAGCAGGGCTCAGTCAGCCTTGCTCCCAACCAGTGCTGCAGCCGTAAGTAGAAAGCCAATGCCCTGCTTTTCTTTTTTTTTTTAAGCAGCTTTATTGTGATATATTTTGCTAAAGTGCAAAATCCATGGCTCACAGTATGATCACAGAGCTGCGTATTCATCACCACAATCAATTTGAGAATATTTTCATTGCTCCGAAAAAGAAAAACTCCAGACCCCTTATATCCCCTTATTATTGACACTTAGCCCTGGTGTGGTTCCTTCCTTTGTTACAACTGATGAAAGAATATTACAATATTGTGTTAACTATAGTCCAGAGTTTGCATTAGGTGTATTTTCCCCATATACCACCCTATTGCTAACATCTTGTAATAGTGATATACATTTGTTCTAGTTCATGAAAGAACATTCTTAGATTTGTACTATTAACCACAGTCATTGTCAACAACAGTGACATTATGTTATTGCAGTTCCATGTTTCATCCTTTAGCTTTCCTTATAGTGACATACGTGATCCTAGACTTCCCCTTTCAACCACAACTACACGCATAATCCAGCGCTGTGAATTACACTCACGATAATGTGCTGTCCTCACCTCTACCCATCTCCAAACATTTACAATCAACTTAATTAAAAATTCTGCACAAATAAAGCATCAGCTCCCCATTCTCTGCCCTCATTCTATCTCCTGGTAGCCTATAGTTGAGATTTTAACTCTACGAGTTGGCTTATTGTAATTATATCATATTAGCGAGATCATACAATATTTGTCCTTTTCTGTCTGACTTATTTCATTCAACATAATGTCCTCAAGTTTCATCCATGTTGTTGCATGCCTAAGGACTTCCTTCCTTCTTACAGCTGAATAACTTTCTATTGTATGTATATACCACATTTTTTTATCCATTCAATTGATGGACACTTGGGTTGTTGCCATCTTTTGGTAAT
>PVKY010001020.1:0-36278 GCA_004027775.1 Bradypus variegatus | reverse complement strand
AGACGTAGCAATTGTGACCGCACCCCTCCATTACTGATTCATAGTTTTGGCACAGTACATTTTTACTGTTGATGAAATGATGTTAAAATGCCACTAATTGTAGTATATAGTTTTTTCCTATATGCTCCTCTATTACTAACTTCTAGTTATAGTGTCATACATTTGCTCTAGTTCATGAGAAAGACTTCTAATATTTGTACAGTTAATCACAGATATTGTCCACCACAAGATTCACTGTTTTATAGGTTCCCATCTTTTAACCTCCAACTTCCCTTCTGGTGACATACGTGACTCTGAGCTTCCCCTTCACACCACCTTCACACACCATTCAGCACTGTTGGTCATTCTCACAATGTGCTACCGACACCCCTGTCCATTTCCAAATGTTTAAGTTCACCCTAGTTGAACATTCTGCTCATAATAAGCAACCAGTCCCCATTCTTTAGTCTCATTCTATATCCTGGTAACTCATATTTCATGTCTATGAGTTGACATATTATGACTAGTTCATATCAGTGAAACCCTCAATATTTGTCCTTATGTGTCTGTCTTATTTTACTCAATATAGTGCCCTCCAGTTTTCTTCATCAACCCTTTTTTTTAAGACAGTTTTGTTCACACCCCACACATTCCATCCTAAGCAAACAATCATTGGTTCCCTGTATAGTCAGGTATTTATGTGTTCACCACCATCACCACTATCTATATAAGGACATCTCCATTTCTTCCACAAAGAAGGAAGAAGAGTCAAAGAAGGTAGAGAAACAAAAGAAAAAAAAGGAAGAAAAAAATGACAGCTAGGAAGTGACAAAAGGAAAGATAGCATTAAACTAAAGTAGAATAGAGTCAGACAACATCCACAATGCCAAAAGTCCTACACCCCTCCCCTATGTCCCCCCCATATGCATTTAGCTTTGGTATATTGTCTTTGTTACCTTAAAGGAAGCATAAATACAATGTTTCTGTTAATTATAGTCTCTAGTTTGCATTGATTGTATTTTCCCCCCAATCCCACCGTATTTTTAACACCTTGCAGTGCTGACATTCATTTGTTCTACCTCATGTAAAAGCAATTGTTGAGCACCCTAGGTTTCACTGAGTTATACAGTCCCAGTCTTTATCTTTCCTCTTTCCTTCTGGTGTCCCACATGCTCCTAACCTTCCTCTTTCAACCATACTCACAGTCATCTTTGTTCAGTGTACCCACATTGCTGTGCTACTATCTCCCAAAACTGTGTTCCAAACCTCTCACTCTTGCCTTTTCCTTTCTGTCTGCAGTGTTCCCTTTAGTGTTTCCTGTAGAACAGGTATCTTATTCACAAACTCTGTCATTGTCTGTTTGTCAGAGAATATTTTGAGCTCTCCCTCATATTTGAAGGACAGTTTTGCTGGATATAGGATTATTGGTTGGTGGTTTTTCTCTTTCAGTATCTTAAACATATCACACCACTTCCTTCTTGCCTCCATGGTTTCTACTGAGAAATCTGCACATAGTCTTGTCAGGCTTCCTTTGTATGTGATGGATTGCTTTTCTTTTGCTGCTTTCAGGATTCTCTCTTTATCTTTGATATCTGATAATCTGATTATTAAGTGTCTCGGCGTAGGCCTATTCAGATCTATTCTATTTGGGGTATGCTACACTTCTTGGATTGGTAATTTTATGTCTTTCATAAGAGATGGGAAATTTTCATTGATTATTTCCTCTATTATTGTTTCTGCCCCTTTTCCCTTCTCTTCTTCTGGGATGCCCATGACATGTACATTTCTGTGTTTCATGTTGTCATCCAATTCCTGGAGACAATGCTCATATTTTTCCATTCTATTCTCTATCTGTTCTTTTGTGTGTAGGCTTTCAGGTGTCTTGCTCTCCAGTTCCTTAGTGTTTTCTTCTGCCTCTTGAGATCTGCTGTTGTATGTTTCCACTGTGTCTTTCATCTCTTGTGTTGTGCTTTCCTTTCCATAGATTCTGCCAGTTGTTTTTTCAAACTTTCAATTTCTACCTTATGTTCGCCCAGGTTTTCATCATCTCGTCTGCCATATCTTCCCTAAACTTTTTAATTGATCTAGCACTAGTTTAAATTCCTGTATCTCAGTTGAAATGTACATTTGTTCCTTTGACTGGGCCATAACTTCATTTTTCTTAGTGTGGGTTGTAGTTTTCTGTTGTCTAGGCATCTGGTTTCCTTGGTTACCCCAATCAGGTTTTCCCAGACCAGAATGGGTTCAGATCTCAAAAGGGGGCAATATTCAGTATCAGGTCTCCCTGAGGGTGTGTTTTAGAAGACTGACACACCCTGTGAGGCCTCAGGCCACTGTGCTTTTCCTAACCTGCCCAGCAGGTGGTGCCTGTCAGCCAACTGGTGTAAGGAGGTGTGGCCCATGGCTGTTTTCCCCCAGGCTCTTGGGTCTGGTTCTGAATGGAAGGTGGACAGTAGAGCTTGGCACCACCTCTTTCCTCTTAGGGAACACTGAACCCCTGGGGAGATATCATTTGCATTTGAACAGTCTCTCTGACTCTGCTATCTCCACCCTTGTCTGGATCAGAGTGCTGGGAACTGAAAATGGCTGAGGCTTTCTCCACTGAGCCTAAAAAGGGACAGAAATCCCCCCTTCAGGGCTGGTCCATGGCCACCCTCAGTTTCACCCATTGGCCAGAGATAGCAAATGATCCTCTGGGCCCCCCTTCCCTCCCAGAGAGGTTCTTTGGCTCTCCAAGGTCAGTTGTCACCAAAAGCCTCTATCTGCTTGTTGGGGATTCGTAGCTTGTATTGAGCAGTCAACATTTGTTAATTAAAACCCCAGTTGGAGCTGGGCTGAGGTACATTCACTGCTCTCTAGCACGCGAGGCTTTGCAGTTCAGGCTACGGGGAAAGGGGCTCCTGGCTCGGGTCCGCAGTTTTTACTTATGGATTTTATGCTGCGATCTCAGGCATTCCTCCCAATCCAGGTTGGTGTGTGATGAGTGAACAGCCACGTTTGTCCCCCGGCAGTTATTCCAGAATTTACTAGTTGTTCCTGGTTGTTTATTAGTTGTTCCAGGGGGCTAACTAGGTTCTCCTCTCTATGCCGCAATCTTCTTCTGCTCCTTGTGGTGGGCTTTGGGGAGGTATTCCTAGTGTTCTGGTTTGCTAATACTGCTGTTTTGCAAAACACCGGAAATGGACTGGCTTTTATAAAGGGGGTTTATTTGGTTACGAAGTTACAGTCTTAAAGCCATAAAGTGTCAAAGGTAAGGCATCAGCAATGGGGTACCATCACTGGAGGATGGTCATTGGCATCAGGAAAATGTCTGTTAGCTGGGAAGGCACGTGGCTGGCATCTGCTTGCTCTCAGGTTGCTTTTCAAAGTTGCGTTCTCCAAAATGTTGCTCTTGGGGCATTTTGTCCTCTCTTAGCTGCAGTTCCTCTTCAAAATGTCACTCTCAGTTGCTCTGAGATCCTTCTGTTTCTGAACTCCTTTATATGACTACAGTGATCCAATTAACACCCACCCTGAATGGGCAGGGTAACACCTCCATGGAAATTATCAATCAAAGGTCTTGCCCATAGTTGACTGAGTTACATCTCCATGGAAACAATCAGTAGGTTCCAACAGCAACAACACTAATACATCTGCCCTCACAAGATTGCATCAAAGATAATGGCATTTGAGGTGACACAATACATCCAAACCTGCACACATAGTTTCCTAGGAGTTTTTCTGCATTGGCATCATAATTTAAATGACAATGCCTTACAGTTTTTCTTTGTGACACATGAAATGAATGTGCCTTACTAAGAACTGATGAAATATGGCATTAAGTCACCTTTCATTTTAAAAATTTTTGTGAAAAAGAGATATTAAAAATATTGTTTATCAATAAATCTATCTGCTGGGATTGACAAAGGAGTCAAAGACAGACAATTCTTTTCTTCAGGAGCACAACAAAATTCTCAAAACTTGTCAAATGCAAGAACTTTGATGTCCATTTACTGTGTAACTACCTCGCATTTCCAACTCAACAGAAATGTTTGACTAAGGACTGAAAGTGCCGGCTCAGCCCTGGGCCTGAGACCCAGCAGGGAGTAGAGCAGTGGAGCTCATGCCCAGTGCCTCCTGCCCCATCTCAGTGACGTGGACGCAGGATGGAGGGCATCAAGCAACTCACATTTATTGCCGACGGGTTCAGCACGAGTTTACATCCAAACCAAATTAAACACGTGGTTGTGATGGCAAAAGTGGAGACGAGTAACAGCTGAAAGTTGGGGATCTGAAAAACAAACCAGGAGGTGTGTTCCTGGGAAGAGCTAAAGGAATAAGGCTAACATCAAACCAGGTTCCAGGTCGTTAAGTAAAACCCCTAAAGACATGACCCAGGACAGCTGTAGGCTGGGCGCTGCCCCCGTGCGCTCAGGCCTCTCCTGGGCCCTCTGCTGAGGGTGGGACCTGGCAGGGGGCCTCTGGCCTGGGGAAGCAGACACTGTTCTCCATGGGTGACAGGTGCTGCTGTGGCAGTCACCCTGAGGCTCCCCAGCCATGTTGGCTGTAGAGCCAAAACTTGCACGTGTGCACACACAAGCACACGCACATATGCCTGGACACTCATGCACACAAGCACATGCACCTGCCACATGCAATCCCATCTACACATATGCACACACACACGTGCACACAGGTGTACATGTGCACACACACATGCACACAGGTGTACATGAGCACACACACATGCAATCACATATACATGCCTGCACATGCACACACCCACAAACCTACACATGCAATCACATATACACATGTGTACACAATCACACGTGCACACGCATGCATGCACAAGCACACACTTGCACACACACGAGCACACACATGCCTGCATATACAATTACACATTTGTGCAGACACATGTACACACCTGTGCATTCACAGTACACACACGTGTGCACACACCTCCACACATGTGCATACACATTCATGCACACACAAGCACATGCACACATGCCTGCATTTGCATACACACCTGAACATGTGTGCACACATAAGCACATATACATACCACTGTGAGGCAATCACATGTACAGATGTGCACACAATCACATACATGTACACACTACACATACACACCTGTGCATGCAATCACACATACACACGTTCACATACCTGCACATGCCATCACATGCACAGGTGCACACAATAACACATACACACATGGGTACACACCTGCACATGTACACACATGCAATCACACATACAAACACATGCACACACCTGCACAGGTGACTGTCAGCCCTGCACAGGGCTGGCCACGTTCCCGCTCCCCACTCCCAGCCCAGCCCTGCCCCCAGGTTCTCTGTCCCAGCTCATGGGCAGTGGGTTCACTCTGAAGCCCAGAAAGGATGTTGGACTCACCGCAGAAACGTTTCTCCTGGAAACAGCAAAGCTGACAATTGCTGAGGGAATGCACTGAAATGAAAAAGACTGGAGTGAACGCGGTTGACGGCCTGAGCACCCGTGGGGTCACCACTGCTCTTGGAACAAGCCCATGATCTCTCTCAGGCTTCTCTAATGGCCCAGTAAGATCGCCAGGCTGCCAGCTACAAGGGGTTTGCCTGACTTTGAGAGGCCCCACAAGCCTCAAAATAATTTATCCTGAAAAAAGGACATTCCTGATGAGCTTAAAAAAAAAAGCATCTGATAATGTAAATTGCTCTAGCCAGATGCACTTGGAAGCCCTGAATTTAACTCACTATTGGGGTGAGGGTAGGTGTTTATTCATCGCCATTTAAGAACCAGAAAAAGGAAAAAGTATATGCACGTGGAGGAAGTGGGAAATGCTCCCTTTGTGTTCAGGAGCCCTTTGGGGACACTGGGCCAAGCCCTTCAGGGCAAACCCCCCTCGGAGGCAGCAGCACGGCCAGGGAGGGCCTGTCTGGGGACCAGCCGAGGACCAGGGAGCACAGGGAGGACGGCAAGGCAGGGTGAGTGGGAGGAGGGGAGGTGGGTGGGGTTGGGCCCAGCTCAGCCTCCTCAGCCTCGCTGGGCGCTGTTTCTGCAGGTGACAGGTTACCTAGAAGTGGGAGCAGCGGCAGTTTGGGAGGCAGAGCCCACAGGACAGACTTAGTTTGGGTAGGAGGGAGGGAGGCAAAGCATGTTGCCTATATTTGGGGCCTGAATGGGGCCAGAGCAGGGCCTGAGATGGGGAGGATGGAGGGGAAAGTGTGGGGGCAGGTGTGGGGGCAGCGGCCCTCACAGGCTCGGCTCGGGACCCACTCAGGTGTGACGGGTCCCCAGAGGCCCTGGGCACGAGCTGGCCTGGAGCACTGAGGGGCAGGGGCCACGGGACCACTCAGTGGGGCAGTCGGGTGTTGACTGTGCCGCCTCCCCGGGGAGGACCAGAGGGCACTGCCCCCAGGCCTTGGCACTACGTAAGATTCCAGAAACACACCACAAAGCTTTGGGGGGGGGGCAGTGGGCGTGTGTGCAGCTCCCCACCTCCTGAGGGCGGGTCCCCTCCCCTCCAGGCTGGCGCTCAAAGCAGGATGCAGCTGCCGTTTAGAAACCACAGTTATGCTTCTCGCACAGAAGTCTGTGGAGTAAGATTCCAACCTGCTCCGTCGATAATTCTCAAAAGCAGTAAATTCTATTTGAAGTTAACATCATATAAACAAATGTTGGAATGAGGAAACAACGGGCAGCAGCCTGTAAATTTCACATGAAAGGCATTCAAATGCACACTAGCGAACCTCGGTATGGAGAGATGCAACTAAGGAAATACTTACAGAACCTGCAGCACAGCGCAAATAATCCATTTCGGAAGGAAACGCATTTCCCAGGTAGAGAGAAAACCCCGAGGTGACAAGAAGGCAGCTCTGCAAGACAGCGAGATAAATTCAGGATAAAATTTCAGTTGGGTCTATAGATTGAGAAGACAGTTGAGAAACAAACGATTGTTTGTGCACCTGGTGATTAACCAACATCTCCCGAGCAGCAAGCATACCTGTGCCCGGATCCCACCTGACCTGAGCTCCTCTCCCACCCCAGGCACGCACAGCCCTCTCCCCAGGTGTCAGAGCAGGAAGCTTAACACAGTCATCGGGGAGAGAAGTGGCAGAGTGTGAAAATATGAAGCAAGAAATGTACCCTACATGTGCAATTTTAGGGTTCACAGATTCCAACCTCCAGGTCCTCTGCATGAAAGCTCTGCTGGCCCAGGAGGTGGTCCAGCCACTCTGAGGCTCCCTCTGGGGACCTGACTGGCCCCTGGCCTTAACCTTTGGTGTCTATGGGTCATTGTTGGCACAGTGGCGAGGACCCTCCAAAACCCAAGCCCCATGTGGCCCTCCAGGGCTCGTGACCTCCAGGGGCTCCCCTCTCATGCACCCCCATGGACTACGAGGTGCCGGCACACACCCCAGCCCGGGCACCCTGCCACCTCTGTCCTACCGGGTCGCTCCACCCTGGCTCCTCCAACAGGGCCTGTGTGCTGCCGGACCCCCGGCAGCTCTTCTCCGGCAGCCCCCACCTCGCCTCCTCACATCTCTGCTCAAACACCCCAGTTCCAACCAGGCCTCCCCGGCCCTCCCGCCCCGCAGGCCCCCAACTTCCCCCTGTTTATTTCACGGCTTTCCTTCCCTCCAAGGGCCCAGAACTCCGCGCGGTTCCCAGGTGGATTACCGGGGCCTGGGGGCGTCTGCCGCCGCCGCAGGGCCACACACCCACCCTGACACCCACGCAGAGACGATGGGGACCCGCGGCCCCCCACTGCGCACCCGCCTGGGCGTGGCCGGTGCGTGTCCGAGTCTGCCCTGGGCAGGCTTCCGGGTGCTACCGGAGGCAAGAGGGGCGTCCCGGAGGCGCCCGGGCCCCCGCCCCCATAACAGTGAGTTGCACACACTGGGTCCTTCCACCTCGCGAGGCCTGGCTGTTTCCGTTTATCCCAGGGACCCTCGGGGGCTGGGGCCCCGAGTCTGCGCCCTGAGGTGCGTGCACCTGTCCGCGGCCGCCGGGGGGGAGGAGCTTTAGGCCGCAGGCGACGCCCCCGGGCGCGCAGGGCCAGGCCCGCTCCTGCACGTGAAGCGCAACGGCGCGTTCACGTCCTAAGGGTGAGCAGGTCTGCGAGGAAATGTCCCAGGACCTGGAAAGTCCCCCAAATGTTGGGCGCAGCGCACGCCGCCCCCACCCGGCCCCAGAGCGCTTGTCTGCCGGCCCTCCAGCCCCTGGGGCCCCTCTGGCTCCTCCACGCTCCACCGCGGCGCCGGGCTCGGCCTCGCCCCTTCCCGGGCCCCGGCGGCCGCAGCGCCCCGCAGTCGCGAGGGCGACCCACTCACCCCCGTCAGCACCGACGAGGCCCACGTCTTGTAGCGGAAGCACCGGGGCAGCCTCCGGGCCAGCGGCAGGTCGCCGGGCTTCCCGTCGGGAGTGTAGGCGCCCGTGTCCGGCCGGCCCCGCTCGCAGCCGCGCTCCCCGCGGAAGGGCTCCTCCCGGCTCATGGCGCGCGCGCCCAGAACCCGGGCCGCCTCTGCGGTCTCTGCTTAGCGCAAAACTATAGTCTACCTTGGACCCCTGGAAAATAAAACCTCCATTAAATTGTTTCCTTCAATCAATACGTTAAAAAGGAAATATGGGTCCCACCGAAGTGCTGTAAACTAGAAGAAAATGAGCACCTAAAAAGTGATTAAAATCACTTTCCCAGCGAAAGCAACCTGAGTGGTCTGATTTCGATGCGTGAGTTCGGGCTTTAAATGCTCCTTCTACCCGGGTCCTTGGGGACAATATCTTTCACCTTTCACTTCAGTAGCATCTTTACTATGAATTCCATGTAAAGCGTTTTCAACTCCTCAAGGTGGAGATGAAACAAGAGGCTGGGAAATCCGTCTGCTTCATGGGTGGGCGCCTGCGCTTACCTTCCCTGCCGATTCCCTGCCGTCTGCAGAGCTGCTCCGGGTGAGGGCTGCCCTCCCCAAGCCGTCCTGAGAACTGTTCACAAATGGAACAAACACTCAGCAAACCACACTGCAGCCGGGGACGGAAAACCGGCGCCTGAATTTCAATGAGGAGCTGAAGCTCGCAGAGGGTGCCAGAGAGTTTCAGGGAGAGAAAACTTGCTCCTTGGTTGTGTAACGGCTCCCTTGGGGCTCTGCTGGCTCCCGTCCTTATGGGACAGAAACGGAGGGGGCTGCCCAGTGCCCCTCATTGCAGATCTGCACCCCCAGGCGCCAGGGGGTTTCTTGGAAGAGAAAAGGGCCCCTAACCATTGACTCCCCCGCAGTGCAGGATCCGGCGTTCCGGCCATGGTGCCAATGATGAAGGGGTGCTTCAAAAGTTCACCGGAGCAGTGACACCCAGCCCAGCCTAGCAGGCCCCCCCGTGTTCCGGGGCCTCCTGACGGTGGGCGGGCTCGGCCCCAGGGCCCTTTACTTCTGCTCACTGAGCAGAGAGAAAGGACGGGAATGTGTTTCACCCGGATACGCTGGCACCCTGCCAGGCACAGAGATGGACTCTTTCGTGACCACAAAATAGCTCCAACCAAAGTATTCCGAAAAATGAGCTCCTTAAAGCCCAAACCGACTTAAACCCTCAGCAAAGCCATCGGGTTTCAAATCCGAGGGGTTCTTTGTCTTTTTCAGCCAAGCAAGAAGGATTAGAAATCATTTGCACAAACTAACCTGTTAAGAAGTTATTTTGAAAGGGTTGGAAAACTTTCCAGACTTCTTTACTGACTGTCTTTTACAACGATAAGCTGAATTAATTTGAATCAGCTTACCAAACTGAACCCTTCTGCATTTCTTTTTATTTGAAGAACAGAATCATTTGAAACAGATTTCACAATTTCTTTGCCTTTTGAAAGTTGTTCTCTACTAAGAAATAAAACCAAGCTGCCCCGAGTCACAGAGTGAGACCAAACTCCCCAAGCCTTTGGAGTCGAAACTTCAGTCACTTGAGAAATGCTTCCTTGTTTCTCTTGGCAACCCAGTTTCTAGAACAACCCCTGTTATTGTATTCGGTCTTTAAACAAGCCATTTTTCCTAAAAGGCCCTTCCTCCCACCTGCTGAGTTTCCACTCATGCTTGGACAGTCACGTGGGCTCTCAGCAAATATGGGGGGCCCTCCCTGAGCTGACCACCCCCAGCACACAGGCACGGGTGTGAACAGGGCTGGCCACCCCTCCCTACGCAGAGTTTGCTTCCTGAGAGGGGCAGGAGCACACGAGATAAATAAATTAGTGTGTTCCATGGGACACACTTGATGATCCCCATGATGAAAAATAAGTCTAGGGAAGGGCTTGGGGGAGGTGTTTGAAACGGGGGTCAGGGCAGGCCTTGCCGAGGAAGCGCTTGAGCAGAGACTGCAGGAGGTGAGGGAAGGCATCTGGCAGCAATCGGGAGCCCGGGCTGCGGGCAGGAGGGCAGCAGGCCCAGGGGCCGGGGAGGCTGGTCATGGGAGGTGGGGGGTGCAGCCCAGTGCCAGGCACCTGTGGCCAAGGTGACATCCTTGGCTGTGACTTAGAGAAGGACCCACTGCAGGGGCTGGGCGGGGCCACAGCAGGCTGCTGGGTGGAGGAGAGGTGATGGGGCGGCGGGGGTGGTGGAAAGGGGACAGCTGGGGGCACCTGCAGGGAGAACTGGTGCCGGCTGGGATGGAGGCGGTGGCTGTGGAAATGCAGAGAAGGGAGTGGATCCTGGATAGATTTCGAGGAGCCCAGGTGACGTGGGTTTTCCATCTCAGCAGTAAGGCTGAGGGGAAGCAGGTTGGGGGTGAGAATCACCGCCTGTCAGGGGCCCTAGCAGACCCATGGAACAGTTGGGTTTAGGAGTCCAGAATCCAGGGGCGAGGTCCTAGCTGGCAGTCCCGGGAAGTGCCAACTCCCCCTGCAGACCCACACTCTGCTAGGCACCCTCCTGTTCCCAGCACACCCCATCAGTTCCTGGGACCCACTCATTCACGTGTGTGTTTCCAGCAATGAGCCTGAGACAGGGCTTAGGGGGGCTTCGAAAATGCATGAGAAATAAGTGAGCTTGTCCCTTCACTTGACACCCAGAGCATCTGTGCACAGGTGAGGCCCAGTTGTCAATAAACTGACAGGTCTAACCTGGAAAGGACAGATATACTGACCCAGACTAGCCTGGGCCTTCCAACCCGCCATGGCAGAATGCACAGTATTCTCAAATGCACATGGGACAGGCATGAAAAGAGACCCCACGAAGGACCCAAACAAACCTCAATAAGTTAAAAAGATCAAAATCATCCAGATATT
The DNA here is from genome assembly GCA_004027775.1 of Bradypus variegatus. Taxonomy (NCBI): domain Eukaryota; kingdom Metazoa; phylum Chordata; class Mammalia; order Pilosa; family Bradypodidae; genus Bradypus; species Bradypus variegatus. The sequence continues at coordinate 25,051 of PVKY010001020.1, read as the reverse complement.
GTTCTCTGATCATGACAAAATTCAATTAGAAATCAATAAGAAAAAATCTGGAAAATCCCCCCAAATTTAGATATTAAACACCTGTGGTAAAAGAAGAAATCATTAGGGAAATTATAAACTGGGTAAAATTAAAGTACAACATACCAAATTTTGTAGGACACAACTAAAGCAGTGCTTAAAGAGAAATTTATAGCCTTAAATGCTTACATTACCTTACGAAGCTAGAAAAAAGCAGAAATCATACCGTAAAAAAGTAGAGGGCAGAAAATAAGATCAGAAATCATTGAAATAGAAAAGATATAAACAATCAATGAAACTAGAAGGTTATCTTATGAAAAGATCAATAAAATTGATGAATCCTTAGCTAGACTGATCAAGAAAAACTAGAGAAGGCATAAATTACCAATGTCAGAAATGAAACATTGTTCCTAACTAGAGATGGTACAAATGTGAAAAGGATAATGCACTTCAAATATTCAGAAAACAGGGAGAGGGGTAGATAGAACAATAGTGCAGATGTGGCAAAATGTTAAAATTGGTGAATCTGGGTATCTGGGGTAGAGTTCTCTGTATGTGTTTTGTATTATTTCTGCAACTGTCCTGTAAGTTTGAAATTATTTCAAAATGAAAAGTTAGTAATAAGGGAATATTATGAAAAACTTTTATGCCAACAACTTTAACAACTTGGATGAAATGGACAAATTCCTTGAAAGACACAAATTACCAAAATTCACTCTGTATAAGTTGATAGCCTGAATAGCCCTACCCCGAAATTGAATTCATAATTTAAAACCTTCCTACAAAGAAAACTCAAGGCCCATATGCGTACACTAGTGAATTATCCCAAATGTAGAAGGAATAAATTAACACCAATCTTACACATAAGGAATGAGTTACGCCAACCTACACAAACTCTTTCAGATGCAGGAGGAACACATCTCAACTCATCTCATGAGGCCAGCTTTACCCTAATACCAAGACCAGAGAAACATTACAAAAAAAGAAAACTACAGACCAATATCCCTTATAAACATAGATTTAAATTTCCTAACAAATTTTTACCAAATTGAATCCAGTAATGTATAAAAAAGGTAATAAATCGTGATCAAGTGGGGTTTATCCCAGGTATGCAAGGTTGGTTTGAAAATAAACCAATGTAATCCACTTTATTAATAGGCTAAAAGAGAAAAACCCTATGATCATTTCAATAGATGCAGAAAAGGCATTTGAGAAAATACCACAGCTATGCATGATAAGAACTCTCAGAAAAAAATAGAGCCAGAGGGAAACTTCCTACACTCGATAAAGAACACCTTTAGAAAAAAAACCACAGCTAATACTACACTCCGCGGTGAACGACAAGGTTTTCCCGTGAAGACGGAATCAAGACACCGAGGCCCATCAGGCATGAGGCCCCGCCCACCAGGACGACGCCTCGCCCACAATCGCAATGCCCCACCCATCCAGCGACATGCTCTCCTAAGCGCACTAATAACCGCCAACGGCCAACCACTAACGGTGGCGTCGCGAGCAGCGAACCCATTGGCCGGGCGCGGCGGGCGATGGGCGCAGGTGCAGCCGCGGCAATCCCATTGGCAGGGCGCGGCGGGAGGTGGGCACAGGCGTAGGCGCGGCGAGCTCATTGGCCCGGCGCGGCGGGAGCTGACGCAGGCCGCGTGCGGGCGCCACGGGCGGACGTTGAGGCGCGGGCGAGGGGCGGAGACCGAGGCGGTGGGTGACTCTGACTTGCCTCGCGCTTGCCTTGCCGCAGCAGGGCCATGCTGCGCCTCTCGGCCAAGCTGCTCTCCTTCTTCTGGAGGAGAGCGGAAGTCCCGGAGGAGGATTCTGGGCTAGGGCAGCCAGAGCTCGGGAAAGGTGCGGGGCGCGGGGCCTGGACAAGCCCTGGGGGCGGCGTGGGGGGGCTTGGACAAGGGAGGGAGGCGCGCATGTGTCCTGGGGGTGGGCTGCGGGTCCGGGACGTGCCCCGGCGTCCCGGCCTCCTGTCCCAGGGTCTGTGATGTACTTCTGATTCTGGCAGCTCTTCCCTCCCTGGTTCTCAGAATTGCCCAGTTACTTTCTCCAAGGTTATTGACATTTTCTCCCAGTTCCTCCTTCCGTATTAGAATTGAATTAAGAGTAATGGTGCCCTAGTTGCTCTTCCCTGACGTCTAAGCAATGAGAATCTCCACAGGGGGAGCCAGAAACATCAGAAATGGAGCTGCTTGTTAAAGGCAGCACGGTAAAGGCCATCTGCCACCAGATTTGCTAGTACCTGTGTGGCTAACCTTGTAACCTGTGGCAAGTTTTGTGATCGATCTGGGTCTCTCTGTGAAGTGCTGGCCTTCAACAACACATGATTCCAGTGACTGAATAAGCCGTGGGTACCCTAGGGTTCCTTGGTGTCTGAGAAGTAGCAGGGGAGGTGCAGGGAGGACTTGAGGGACGCTGGCTGGGGCAGTGGTTCTGCACCTGGTAGTGGTGGGGCAGGGAAGGTCACTGAATGGCTAGGGGCCTGCCCTGCTCCTGCCCAGACTGAGCTTGCCAGGCCCTGCACTGCTTCTCCTGCCTTGTTTGGTGAAATAGGTGGCATCCCCTGTGCAGCTGCTGACGCTGTTGTTGATGAAAGGAGATGTTGCAGGGCTCTGAGTCAATGATTGCTCGCTTGCTCTGCCTTTCCCTCCAAGGGCTTAATTGTAGTGTGGTCATTGTAACCTCTTTACCATCTCAGGTGAAACCAAATTGAAAACTGTGCACGGCGTTGTGACAAGGTACTGCAGTGATTATGGCATGATTGATGACTTGATCTACTTCTCCAATGAGGCTGTTACTGGCAAAGTGCTGCTGAACGTTGGGCAGGAAGTTATTGCGGTTGTGGAAGAAAATAAAGTATCAGATGGACTGAAAGCAATCAGGGTAAGCTTTGCCTGTATTTGGGAACAGCCTTTGTTCACTATGGGGTTTTCCCACATTAGTTAACCTCTACAATATGGCGTAGGGGTATAGAGTTGAATTTGAAGTTACATACAGCTGGAGGGAGGTGCTTTTGTTCTTTTTCTTTTTGTTAGAGAAGTTGTGGGTTTACAGAACAATCATGTATAAAATACAGAACTCCAAATACACCACTCTACTGTCAGCACTTTGCATTGGTGTGGAATATTTGTTACAATTAATGATAGCACATTTTTATAATTCAGGGTTTGCTCTTCATGTAGTGTAGTCCCATGGATTCTTTTTTAATTTTTATTCTGTTACTTTATCTACAATCTAATATTACTGCTTTTAGTCCTATTCAGATATGTATCTCAGTGCTGTTACTTGTGTTCACAGTGTTGTGCTACCGTCAGCACCATCCATTACCAAAACATTTCCATCGTTCCAGATAGGAGCCCTACACATTTTAAACTTTAATTTCCCATTCCCTATCCCCATTCTGTCCCCTGGTAATCTATATTCTACATTCTGATTCTATGAATTTGCTTCTTCTCATTGTTTCAAATCAGTGAGATTACCCAGTATGTGTCCTTTTGTGTCTGGCTTATTTCACTCAACATGATGTCTTCAAGGTTCATCCGTGTTGTCACATGTATCAGAATTTCATTCCTTTTTAAGGCTGAATAAAATTCCATTGTATGTATATACCACATTTTGTTTATCTATTCATTCATTGATGAACACTTGGATTGCTTCCATCTTTTGATAATTGTCACAGTGAACGTCAGTTTGTAAATATCTGTTTGAGTCCCTGCTGTCAATTCTTTTGGGTATATATCGATCGGGTAGTGGGATTGCTGGGTCATAATGGTATTTCTATATTTAGATTTCCGAGGAACCGCCAAGCTGTCTTCCACAGCAGCTGCACCATTTTACATTCCCACCAGCAATGAATGAGTGTTCCTATTTCTCCACATCCTCTCCCATTCTAACAGGTGTGAAATGGAATCTCATTGTGATGTTTTATGTGCTTTTTCCTAATGGCTAATAACGTTGAGTAGAAGAAGTTTCCTTCTATTACTGTTCTAAGTGTTTTTATTAAGAGTGCTGGATTTTGTCAGATGCCTTTTCTGGATTAATTGAGATGATCATGTGTTTTTTTCCCCTTCATTTTGTTAATGTGGTATATTACATTAACAGATTTTCTTGTGTTGAGCCAACCTTGCATACCAGGGGTAAATCTCACTTGATCATTGTTCCAGTTTGCTAGAGCTGCTGTTGTGCCCAATACCAGAAATGCAATGGCTTTTATAAAGGGGGATTATTAGATTACAGATTTACAGTTCCAAGGCTGTAAGAGTGACAAACTAAGGCATATGAGGATAACTTCACTGAAGAAAGGCCAGTGGTGTCTGGAACACCTCTGTCAGCTGGGAAAGCAGGTGTCTGGCATCAGCATTTCCAAACATCCTTCTGTCTGCATCCCCCAGCATCTCCAAGCATCTGGGTCTGTGTTGGTTCTTAGCTTCTCCCCATGGCAAACTCTGGATTACATGTCTTAGCTTCTCTCAAAATGTTTCTCTCAGCTTCTCTGAGTTTCTTCTCTGTGTGAGCTCTTAAAGGACTCCAGTAATCTAATTAAGACCCACCCTGAATGGGTGAGATCCACATCTCCATGGATATGATCTAACCAAAGGTTCCACCCCAATCAAAAGACTACCATGTCTGCCCCTACAAGATTGCTAAAGAACATGGCTTTTCTGGGGAAATAATATATCCAAACCAACATAATCATGTTGTGTAATTCTTTTAATATGCTGTTGGATTTGTTTTGCTAGTATTTTGTTGAGGATTTTTGCATCTACACTCATAAGAGATATTGGTCTCTAGTTTTCTTGTGGCTTCTTATTCTGGCTTTGGTATAGGAGTGATGTTGGCCTTGTAGAACTACTCCTGTAGTTTTTTGGAAGCATTTGAGCAGAATTATGGTTAGTCTTCTTGGAATGTTTGGCAGAATTTCCCTGTGAAGCCATCTGGTCCTCGGCTTTTCTTTGTTGGGATGTTTCAGGTTACTACTTCAGTCTCTTTACTAATAATTGGTCTGTTGAACTCTTCTATTTCTTCTTGGGTCTTTGTAGGTAGTTTGTGTGTTTCTAAGAATTGTCCATTTCATCTAGGTTATCTCATTTATTGGCATGCAGTTGTTCATAGTATCCTCTTATAGTCATTTTTATTTCAGTGGGGTCCATAGTAATGTCCCCTCTTTCATTTCTGATTTTAGTTATTTGTATCCTCTCTCTTTTTCTTTGTCAATTTAGCTAAAGGTTTGCCAATTTTATTGTTCAATTCAAAGAACCAATTTTTGGTTTTGTTGATTCTCTCTATTTTTTGTTTGTTTTGTATTTCATTTATCTCCACACTAAGCTTTGTTCTTTCCTTTCCTTCCTTCCTTCTTGCTTTGGGTTTGGTTTGCTCATTTTTTTGTAGTTCTTCCAGTTGTGAGATTACGTCTCTGATTCAAAGTCTTTCTTCTTTTTTCATGTAAGCATTTGGAGCTATAAATTTCCCTCTCATCACTGCCTTTACTGAATCCAGTAAGTTTTGGTATTTTGTATTTTCATTTTCATTTTCTTCAAGGTATTTCCTAATTTTGCTTCTGATCCTCTTTTACCCACTATTAGTTTAAGAGCTTGTTGTTTAATATCCACATGTTCATGAATTTTCTCTGTCTTCTTCTGTAACTGATTTCTAGATTCAGTTGTGGTGGAAGAATATATAGTGCATGATTTCAGTATTTTTTAATTTATTGAGACTTGTTTTGTGACTTAACCTAACATTCTATCCTGGAGAATGATCCATGTGCACTAAAGAAGAATGTGTATTCTGTTTTTGTTGGGTGAGGTATTCTGTATATGTCTGTTAGTTCTAGTTGGTTTAGAGTATTGTTCAGGTTTTCTATTTCCTTTTTGCTCTTCTGTCTATATGTTCTATCCATTATTGAGAGTGGTGTGTTAAAGTCTCCTACTATTAAGGTAGAACCATCAATTTCTATCTTCAAATCTGTCAGTTTTGCTCATGTATCTTGGGGCTTTGCTGTTAGGTGCATGTATATTTATAATTGTTACATCTTCCTCTTGAATTGTCCCCTTTATTAGTGTATAATGGCCATCTTTGTCATAACTTCATAACTGTTTTGTGACTTAAAGTCTGTTTCATCTGATATTAGTATAGCTACCCCAGCTCTCTCCTGGTTCCTACTTTATGCTACATTTTTTCCATCCTTTTACCCTCAGTGTACTTGTACCTTTGACTTTAAGGTAAGACTCTTGCAGGCAGCATAGAGTTGGGTCACACTTATTATCCATTCTGCTAGTCTCTGCCTTTTGACATGAGCATTTAATCCATTTGTATTTAACGTCACTTCTGATAGTTCAGGACTTTCTTCTGACTGTTGGCTATGTAGCCTTTGTTTGTCTTAAACATTTTTGTCCCTCATTTCCATTAATGCCTAGTTTTATATTTATTTAATTTTTTGTTTTGTACGGTATTGAGTGCTTTCTCATTTCTATCTGGATATATTTTTTATCTGTTTTTCTTTCGGTTACTATGGGGTTAAAATTCAACATCCTAATATATAATAATCATATCTGATTTTATACCAAACCTTCAATAACACGTATATATACTTTTCTTACACCCATGTCCAGACGTAGGTTTATCATTACTTTTATGCATATGCATGTTAGTACCAGTAGGAAGCCAGCAGAGGAAAGAATGCAATATGATAATACTGGCATCTGTAATTACCCAAACAATTACTTCTACCACAGGGCTTTCTTTCTTTATGCCACTTTGAACCACTGTCTAGTGTCTTTTCCCTTGAGCGTCTCTCTTAGGGCAGGTCTAGTGCTGATGAACTGCCTCAGCTTATGTTTATCTGGGAACACCTTAGTCTCTCCCTCAGTTTTGAAAGAGTCTCACCAGATATAACGTTCTTGGCTGTGAGTTGTTTTCTTTCAGCACTTGCAGTATTTCACCTCGCTGCCTCGTGCGTCCATGGTTTCTGACGAGAATTCGACACTGGGTCTAATTGGGACTGCCTTGTACCTAACACACTGCCTCTCTCTTGCAGCTTTCAGAACTCTCTCCTTGTCCTTTGCATTTGATAGTGTGTGTGCTCAGTATGTGACAGGGTGTATCGTCCCTCATGTTTATCCTCTTTGATGTTCTCTGGGCTTCTTGGAGGTGTATATTCATGTCCTGTGCTAAGTTTGTGAAGTTCTCTGTCATTATTTCTTTGCCTGTTCTTTCTCCCCCTTTCTGTCTTTTGTCTCCTTCTGGGACTCCCATATGTGTATGTTGGTACATTTGATGGTGACTCAGAGGTGTCTTAGGCTATTTTCACTTTTAGTATTTCATTTTTCTTTCTGCTCCTCAGCCTGACTCATTTTAAATGTCCTGTTTTCGCATTCACTGGTTCTTTCTTCTGCCTGCTCCAGTCTGCTCTTGAAACTCTTCTTGAAAGTTTTCATTTCTGTTTTTATGGCCTTCAACTCCAGTAGTTCAGTTTGGTTCCTTTTTAAAATTTCTATCTCTTTATTCCCTGTGATATCTGTTTCTTGGTTTTGGAACCCGCTGGTGATAAGACAGATTTTCTTGAGCTTCAGCCCTCCTGTCAGGAAGGTCCACGCAAGATGAATGCAGTGTACAGGGTTTCCTGTCTTTCTGGGCCTGTGTTTTGTCCTGAGCTTTTGCTTGTTAGTTTTGGGAGTTCCCCTGTTTACAGGAGTTTGGTTGTCCCCTCTGTTTCCCAGGTGTTCCAGGTTGCTAAAGCTGCCAGAATGCAAAATACCAGAAATGGATTGGCTTTTACATTGGGAGGTTATTAGTTCACAAATTTCTATGAAAACGTCCAAACTAAGTCATCAACAAGAGGACACCTTCACTGAAGAAAGGCCAGTGGCATCTGGAACACCTCTGTCAGCTGGGGAGGAACGTGGCTGGTGTCTGCTGGTCCTTTGCTCCCGGGTTGTGTTGCCTTAGCTTCTGTTGCCGGTGGCTTTCTCTTTAAGCATCGTTGGGTTTTCACTTAGCTTCCTTGGGGCAAACTCTTGGGCTTCATCTCTTGGCTTAGCATCTCCAAACATCTGGGTCTGAGTCAGCTCTCTAATAGTCTAATCAAAAGGTCCCACCCAAAAGATTGCATTAAAAGAACATGGCTTTTCTGGGGGACTTAATAGATCCAAACACCCAGGTCTGTCTCCTAGGTGTTTGAAGCTGGAAGGCCTTTGCCCCAACTGTCCACCTCTGTTGTTTCCTACCCTCCTCTCGCTGTCTCATGCTGCTTTTGCCAGAAGGGCAAATTCTAAGAGAAGGGTCTCCTCGGAGAGCACTTTACCAAGTCATTCTTTCCCAGCCAAGACGGGGCCAGGGACCCTGCGCCTCCACTCTCCCCCACCTCGGCCCTGTCGGGGAGGGCTGAAACAGGGGCTGCCTCCGAGCCGTGCCCAGTGATCGGCCTGCCCACCCTGGCCTGGGGGCAGAGGGTTTTTACATCCCTTCCTGTCACCAGCAGCTGGCAGGGGCTGCACACCAGGGAGGGCTGCAGGAGTCGGGGTGGGCGCCCGTAGCTGCTGCACAGAGAGAGCAACTTCCTGTTCTTCACCACAGCTCCTCAGCTTCTTCCTCCCACTCTTCCCGGTGCCGTACACTCTTCTTCTGGCCTCTGGGCTTGCAAAATGGAGAGTCCTGGAGCTCTCTGCTCTCCGTCTTCTCACAATCCTATCCCTGCTATTCTTCTTACTTTATGTTGGTTTCTGTTTTAAAAAATAAATGCTGGGCAATGTGAATCATTCAAACAGTGTAGAAATACATAATTGAGAAAGTGAAGTCTGCCTGTAATTTTATGCCATAGAGAAAAGCATTAACAGTCTGTGTCCTTTTAGGGTTTAAAAAAATGATTGCTAAGAAAATGATCATTATTGGACCCTGTGTTACTGGATGAGCAAAGATAATTAGTGGGGTCTCTTATTCGGCAACTTCCTTAATGTAAAAATAGTGTATTTGTAGGGTAAGTACCTAGAAGTGGAATTGCTAAGTCAAAGAGTATGCATATTTAATATTTCAATGGTTGTCATCAAATTACCCCTCCAGTAATACTGCACTGATTTTTCAGAAGCAGGATGTGAGTCTGTGTGACCCCCAGGGTCACGAGGCTGTGGATGGCACCAGTTTAAGTGAAAGTGACTCATAAGTTTAATTGGCCTTTAAGTCTTCAAGTGGGGTAACCTTTCACTTTTGTTTCTTCTGTGAATTATCTTCCTGTCCTTTGTCCAATTTTTTGTTGAGTTTATTTTTTTCTTTTAGAGCTCATCTGTTAGGGAAATTAGACCTTTTTTGGAAAAAGATTATGTGAAAGCATGGTTGCAAGTGTTTCCCCCAAGACCATCTTTTGACTTTGTTTTGCTGAGTTTCATTTTATGTAGTAGTTAGATGTGACTTTTCCTTATGACTTTGGGCTCTGTAAAAATCCTTAGAGAGGCATATTCTACTCCATCATCACAAGTAGTATTCACTCAGGTTTCCTCAGAAAGTTGTTTGTTAAGATTTAAGTATTTAATATGCCTGGAATTTATTTTAGAATACAGACTGAGAGAAGGAACCAGACATTTTTCTCCTAATAGGTACCCCGTTACTTTTCCCACGTCTTTCTTGCTCCCTGAACCTGCTGGGCCTGTTGCTCTCTCGTTGCTCCGGCAGCAGGATCGTTTCATCTCAGTAGTTGGAGAGCTACTTACCTTTCAATACACCCATATGTGGAATCTTCCTGTCTCTTTCTGCATTTTCCTGGCACTCTCTCGATGAATTTTAGAATCATTCTTTTGTTTCCTCTCCTCCCCTCAGATTTGTTTGGAATCGCATTAGGTTTATGGATTCCAGTTAGAATAATTGACATGTTGGTAATACAGAGTCTTTTTGAATCACAAAACATGCCTTTCCATTTATTTGAGCATTCCTTTTATGATCTTCTTTACAATTGGGAGTTTTCTTCATTTAGATTCTGTAAATTTCTTAAGTTTCAGAATTTTTGATTTTGTTCCATTATCAATACAGTTTTACATTGTGTTTTCAAACTACTTTCTTCCTATATAGAAAAGCTGTTGATTTTTGTTATGTCATTTGGAAATGGGCAAACTTACTGAGCTCTTACTGTTACATTTTAAAAACAGTTCAGATGTACTTTATTACTTTTAATTACTTAATAAATGCCAGCTGAATGTTGGCTGAATGAATATAGTATACTAGAAACCAAATACTGTAAAGATGTAAAAGTAAGTTAATTTGCATTCTATAATTACATTGTCTGATATGGTGGCCACTAGCTCTGTGTGGCTTTTTTAATTTATTAAGACTAAAATTTAAAATCCTCTTCCTCAGTTGCACTAGCCATGTTTCAAGTTGGACAGCACAGATGGAGAATGTCTCCGTCTTCTCAGAAACCCTATTAGCGCTGGCCTGGAGGGTATGAGGTGAGAAGGAGGGCCTCCCTCCCTCCCCATCCTCCTGCTTTGATGCCTCAGACCTAGGGCTTCTATCGGCTTCTGTATTTACCTCTCCTGGTGTGTACTTGAGTTCCGTGAACAGTGTGCTTGTCACTCTCCTGCTTTCCCAGCAGTAGCTGAGTCCCTGACCCTGCCGTGACCGGTAGGACTGGGGGCACTCGACTCCCTTGCGCCTTCCTCCTTCCAAGTTTTTCATTGGTTTATATGTTTCTTCCTTGAAGGTTGCCTTTGTAACTCTGAAATTACACCCGAGTGTAAAGCTGTCGGTGCTTTACAAGTAGTAAAAGAAATGTTCAGAATTTTGCCAAGGAGATCTGAGAATATAGAGCTTCTGTGGTTCTTTGATCGGCAGTCATTGGAGACTCGCATCAATTTTAAGATACACCGTTAATTTAATGATGGAAATTCCAAATAGAAACCTAGATTGTGAGGCTCATCCTGATGTTAGAAACATTAGAATATAGAAAAACGGGTGTTTTGGAACCCAGAGCGTATTGGCTGTGGCGATGGGGCCGTCCCGTCCTCCCTGGGCAGGTGCTGTCTCTGTGGCCCCCTCCCAGCCCTGTCATTCCTGCCCCAGGAGCCCCACACGGCCTTGCTCAGGTCGATGGCAGCCTCTTGCCCGGGAGGGGGATGTCACGTTCAGGCCCTGCCTGGCCTTCCCCCGCTGCAGCTCCCCACATAGAGGTTCGTCCAGCTGCTGCTCCACCGCCCACAGGACAGCTTGTTCTCCAGGGTCTGAGCACACTTCAGGAGGGCTGTTGCTTGCAGAGACGTGGCTCTGACATCAGAGTTGGATGTCAGAGTCTGAAAGGGGGTGTGTTTGAGGGACAGGAAGCAGGTTTGTGATGCTGGAGCGTGGTGAGGGAGAAACATGGATGGAGGTGAGGCCCGAGAGGGGCAGGTCATGGGGGCCTTGGATGGGCCATGGAGTTTGGATTTCACTGGGAGTGCAGTGGGGAGGCCACTGGAAGATTTTACTCAGAGGATTGGCGGATGTCCTTGGTATTTGTGCATAACCTTGGGCTGCTGTGTGAAGAATGGATGCCAGCGGGTGAGAGGAGAGCAGGGAGGCCAGGAGAGAGTGCACTGCCGTGCTTGGGTTGAGGTGGTGGCCACCTCCAACCATCTCTGGCCGCCCCCTGGCCACTGCCACCCCCAGCTGGGGCAGCTCCCTGAGCCTGGAGGCACAGGTGGCCCTGTCTCTTGCCCTGGCTGCCACCGCAGCAGCTCACCTGATGGGGAAGACCTTGCTGCTGAGCAGGGTGGAGTACAGGAAACAGTCAGATTATGGTTATAATCTGATGATGACAGGACCTGCTGATGGATTGACTGAAGGTGGAGTGCAAAGGATTTTCCAGGGATTTTTAGTTTTGGAATAGTTTTTTAATTACAGAAAACTTGCAAAGACAGTACAGAGTGTTCCCATCCACCCCTCATCCAGTTTCTGCTTCGATTTAGTGTCTTCTGTTTCTCGAGCTCCTTTGTCACAGCTGGGGAGCCCACATGGGAGTGCTGCTGTTAACGGAGGGCCATGCTGTATCCCAATTCCCTTCCTGTCTGCTCCGTGTGACAGCTGCTCGTCTGCTTCCTCAGCCTCCTCAGCCTCCTGTGGGCGCCGATGTGCCCAAGTTTTTGACTTGAGTCCTTGGCGGATTGAGTTGCCATTTACTGAACTGTGATTGGAGGTGTGGGTGGGAAGTTCAGGGCGTGTTGTTGGAGACGTGTTCAGTTTGGCCTACGGAACATCTGTGTTGTCCGTGTGCCTTGGGGGAGTCGGCATTCCGATGGAACTTGGAGCCATGCGCGGGAGTGTGGGGAGAAGAGCAGCAGTCTGTAGACCTTTGTTGGGGCCAGAGGGTGACTGTTAGTAACTGTTTTAGACAGTAGGAGCTGAGTGGGTGTGGCTGTGACTGTTCTCCTAAGACTTTTTGGCCCCGTGGCTGCCATTTGCAGACCCCTGCAGAAGAGCTTCTCAGGGGCCTCAGGAGGAGGCGCCTTTCCTGGAGGGTCGCAGCCCAGGGGGGAGGAGGTGGTTCGCTGAGTGGTTGCTGAAAGGCGGAACAGCAGCCCCAGGGTTTGAGGACCTGGGGCTGCAGCTGATCCGGGAGCAGCTTCAGGGGGCATCTGCCAGATGGGAGAGGGCTGGGGAGGAGGTGAGCGCCAACACCTCCCGATTCGATGTCTTTGCCACCAGGGAGGCAAAGAAAAGAGCGAGGGAGTTTGGGTGTGCTGTTGTTGTTTAATCAGAGTGTCTGGAGTGTGGATGATGAGTCAGGAAAGAGACAGAAGCACTAACTCGAAGAGCACAGTTTGTTGGGGCAAGAGGCCTGGGGGCCTGCCTTGGGTGGGGTCTTGAACAGCCCCTCCCAGGTAACTGGGGGGAAGGCAGAGAAGGCTGGTGTGGGAAGTTGGGTGAGAGTGCCTGTCTGACAGCTTTTGTTTTCACAATGAAGAGACCAAAGGAGTGGAGGTGGTTAGAGTTTTTGAGATAGAGATGGTCTGAGAACAGGATGGAACAAACCATGTGGGGCCTGTGGCCTTCCTTGTAAGTCCGTCTCGTCAGCTCGCCTGGTGCTCCTGTTTTGTTTTGATTTTTTAATTGTCTGCTTTTCACTGTGGTTTGGGTGGTTTATCAGTAGTGGTTGTTTGCCTGGGGACAGGAGGGGAGCAGCTGGAGAGCGCCAGCTGACCTGGGTGGGCTGACCCGGGGGCACCGCACAAGAGTGAGGGCCAGGCTGGCCCACTCCTGTGTGGGCGTGTGGAGGCAACGTCCTCGGTGGAGGGGACTTGCCGGCATGCTCTTGGCAGCCGCAGAGACCCGTGGTTCTGGATGACGGAGTCCTGGGTGGCTAAAATAGACTCACAGGCCATTACAGCTGCCGGAAGCGCAGGGTTCTGTGCACGTAGTGAGACCTCCTGTTTTCCAGGGCTCTCCAGGGCTTGACTCTGAGCCTCGGTTCCTACCCTCTCACTGTCTACCCTCCATTGGGGTAGCTTGAACTCTGTGGTTTTCACCCTCTTCCCCTAATTGAGTTTTCTCTCTCCTCAGTGCCCCTGCCCTGCCCCCTCTTGCCTCTAGGGCTCTTTCCCATCACAGCCTGGGTCAAATCCAGTTCCCCCAGGAACTGCCTTGTATTCTCCTGCTTTGAAACTTTCTCACTCCTATGAATCCCCCAAAGCCAATTTTTGGACTAGTTTTATAGCATTGTCACAACTTGCTCTGACTGCTTGCTTTGACTCCCATTTAATTGTGCATTCCGGGAGGGCATAGTTGGTCTTTTCTCTTTGAAACTTACTCTATCAGCACATTACATTTAGACACACAATATTTTTAATATTTTAATATCATGATTGCTTAAAACAATACAGTAATTAAGCATGTTTTCCCCATATTTAACCTCCTGATATCTTTGGACTGTCTTCCAGGTGGAAGCTGTCTCTGATAAATGGGAAGATGGCGGCAAAAACGATGGCCAGGGGCTGTTGGGGCCGGGCCCGCAGGTGCTGGTTGGCTGTGTGACCTCCCTGCTGGAGGGCGCTGGCTACATCAATCAGACCACATACTTCCCTCTGGAGATTGTTTGTGAAGGTATGATACATGGTTTTCCTTTTTAATTTTTAGAATCAAGTTTATATCTTTTTAAAAAATTATCAACTAGATGTAAGCTGTTATGTACATCATTTGAAGGGTCAGATCTGGGCATGTTTTGGTTTCTGAGCATATTTTAATGCTAGAACTGCTTTCCTGGGTATGGGCTCCAGTTAGGAGCTCCTTAGTGTTTGGGTGGACTTTGGAGTTGAAAATAATGTCCTCACAAAGGCGGTTCGTGTTTTAAACATGTGCTCACATTTGTTTTGTGTTTATTTGTTGAATGCAATCTTTAATCTCTAGGAGAGTTTTCCTTATAATTATTGAGTTTCTAATGTAACTCAGCAGTGGCACACTGTACAGGGGTACTATTATTTCTAAAGTTCTTCAGATGTTTTAAAATCAGGCTTTGGGCTAACCTTGTACCTTTCCAAGACTCAATAGCCATTTGTTTAATTGCATTTGTTTTTAGCTAAGATTTTAATTTTATGCGTAAAGATATCATTTGCTGGTGCTGTTTACTGAATTTAACTCAGCACCTCCTTGTGGTGTGCCTGCTGTCGCTGTTGATGGACACAGCCGGGCTGCAGGGGCAGACTTCGCAGAAATGGCCTGGGGCAGCAGTTGGAGAGACTGCGTGGCAGGCAACTGGACTGAGCTCCAGCTGTCTGCCAGCCTGGCTGCGTTCTGAAAGCCGACTCAGAGTAAGAATTTGCCGCCTTACTGAGCCCGGTTAGCTGCCCTGAGGCTTGGGTACAGGAGGGACGGTGAGCTCAGCCCCTTGGGGCAGCTTGCCATTTTACTTTTCGGGATATGAAGGACAAGATTTGGACCTTGGTTGCTCACCCCAGGAGTCTCCAGAATGAAGTTAGTAGGTGGTTCTCTGAGATTTAAAGTCTCTTTTCCATCAGAGAAACTCCCATCTCTGGGAAGTGAGTCCAGTGACTGTTCAGCTCCCAAGGCAGCCCCAGGTCCCTGCCCCATGGCTGAGGCTGCCCTCGCTGGGACCCTCAAGCTGGGAAAGACCATTGGGAGGAGCAGAAGAGAATGTTTACCCTGAGGAGTAGAGAGACGGGTCCAGAGTGCAGGTGGAGCGGTTTCCTAGCACGGAAAGAATGCAGTGAGCCACGTTCTCATCTCCTCAGGGCCGAGAGAGTGTGGCATGCTCAGAATTGTCAAGATGGCCGCTGTTAACAGAAGATTTCTGGAAGAGAAGGTAGCGTGCAAAACAAACACGATGATAAGACTTGACTTCAGAGGTCCGCAGACGTTTTCTGGAAAGGGTCAGTCAGAGAGAGGCTCTGTGGGCCTGGGGCTCTGTCACAGCTGGTCGTCCCCTCCTGGGTGGGCGCGGCCCCGCGGAAGCAGGTGGCTGGTTGTGGTTTGCTAACCTTTGCTCTAAAGGTGAGAAAAGGAAACAGTATGTTAAATTCTCCACCTACTTAAAGGAGAGTCGGTATATCCTGTTTCCTTCTTGAGACCCCTTCAGCAGATGCTTGAGAGCCTCTCGAGGCTGGGCTGTGTTTTATGGAGTGTACGTTCTGATGGGAGAGATGACAGACAGTAAGCAAAGAAGCAAATAAGGCAATTACAAATTGTTTTTTAACATAGTTTATTGAGGTGAAATTCACTTAACATGCAACTAACCATTTTGAAGTGAACAACTCAGTGCCATTTAGTACGTCCACAGTGTTGGACAAGGCCACCTTTGTGTAGTTCCGAAATGCTCCATCACTCCATGGCAAAACCCCTCCCCACTGGGCAGTTTCTCCCCATTCCCCTTTCCCCCTCCAGACTCCCAGTCTGGGTTCTGTCTCTGTAGTTTTACCTATTCTGGATGTATGTCCTTTGTGTCTGGCTCTTTTCACTGAGCCGAAGATTTTGAGGTTCATCTGCATTGTGGTGTGTATCAGTGTGCATTCCTCTGTGGACCACGTTTGTTTATCCATCTGACAGGCGATGGACAGATTGTTTTCTGCTCTGCAGGAGATGCCCAAGGCCATGTGGTGGTTCCTGAGGGTGGATGGCTTGTAGGGGAGAGGTCCTCTAAGTAGGAGGAGGCGGGACTCTCTGAGGGGGTGGGACTTGCACAGAAACTCCAAGGAAGGGGGTGGCCAGCTGGGAAAGAGCAGGGGCTCTGAAAGGAGGCCCAGGAGGTGGTGTGCAGCGGGCAGGTGGGCCAGGGCATGTGGGGGATCCAGACAGTGAAAGCTGGCCCCCGTGCCAGTGGTGTTACAGACACTGTGAGATTCTGTCGCAGGAACAGCCTTCCAGAGTAATCTTGGTGGGTGGCAGAGGTGAAAAGCATGGTTGTGACATAGGAGGCAAGCAAATCCAGACAGTGTGTTTCAGGAGAGAGAAAGAAGGTCCTTGCTGGGGAAGAGTGTGCTTATGCACAGCTGAAGAGCATGATGGGGGTGACCGTGCTTCATGGCCAGTGCTGAGGCCTGGAGATGGTTGGCCTGGTTTCACAGACAGGACCATTGAGACCTGGGCAAATTGCTTGATATTAGAAGCAGAGTTCCGCTCACGTTACGCATCAACGTATGTAAATCTCTGACTGCTTTGCTGAAGGCGGCTGAGGTGGAACTGGGCATTCAGGCTAAAGCAGGGTTCCCAGCCTCGGCGCCACTGGCATTGCTTGTGCGGGACCGTCGTGTGCACTGTAGGACGTTCAGCAGCATCCCTACCTGGCCCTCAGGTAAGACCCACTGGCCTAACGGGTGGGAGTCTGAAGTCGGTGTGCCTGGTACCCCGTTTGTTTTCTCTGCATTTCCCAGGGTAAGCATGAAGAAGGGGAAGTATTGACCTGTATTGAGATATATTCTGCAACCTATGTATGGTGAGGATAGTACAACAGTATCCTCATCTATAAAATTTATAACATGACCACTATTTTGTGACATCAAATAAGATGACTGTAAATATGTGAAAATTAAATACTGTACTGAAACTTTAAAAAAGAATAATAGAAGGGCATATAAGGAAAACTATACCTATTGCAGACTAATTAGTTAGTAGTATTTTAACATTCTTTCATCAACAGTAACAAACATACTATACCAATACTATGAGTCAGCAATGGAGGGGGTGTAGTTAGGGCCATGGGAGGATTTGAGTTTCCTTTTTTTTTTGTCTACATTTCTTTTCTGGAGTAATGAAAATGGTCTAAAAATTAGAAAAAAATCAATTATGGTGATGGATGCACAGCTGTATGATGTTACCAGGGACAATTGATTGATTGTACACTTTGGATCTTTGGATAATTGTATGGTATGTGAACAGTCTCAATAAATAAAAAAAAATTTTAATTAAAAAAAAAAAGGAAGTCCCATGGATCCTTGCTGAGACTTTTTACTCAGCCCAAGAAGAACCCAGGGGCACGTGTAGTCCCGCAGGGTCCACCCTGTTTCAGACTCTGCCTCCTACTGACCGGTGCCCTTGAGCTCGCGGGGAATGTTCCTGTGGTCCTCAGAGAGTAGCTTGGAAGGCCTGTCCCAGAAGCCTGGTTGCTGTTTGCTGGATCACCCCCAGGCCTCCACACACCCACCCTCCTACCATGCCGGGTGGTCTGTGGAAGCCCTTCCGGAGCCGCCCAGCTCCCCACCGCAGGAGCTGCCGGTATGGACTGGCTCTGGCCTTGCCCTCTGGCTTCTGGTTAGGACGAGCTGGCAGAGAGCACCAGGAGATGGGAGGGTGGCCGGGGAGGGAGGTTGGGGTGTGTGTTCCCTGCCTCACTCCCGTGCCTGCCTTGGTTCCCCTTCCTGAGGCCTAGCGTCTGTGAGGCGCCCTCGTCTGCAGCCAGGTGGAGTAAGGTCCCCCCCGACAACCTGACGAGTGCAGAGGGGTGTGAAATGGGTTAAAATTGAATCGCTTTTGAAATCCTTATAACTTACGTGGTTGCTAACTGGTTTTATTGTATTGGTGGACCTTTACAATGGTATTATTCAGAAACTATTTTCAAAACTAAAATTCTTTCTTAAAAAAAATATCTGGGTTTATTAAAGCACATTAAACCAATTGTGTCTGTCGCTAGTACCACGTGACTGGCATTTTTCAAAACAATATACGTTTTTCAATATGGTCTTACTCTTTAAGTTGCATTTTTAATGCATTTTTTATTGTGAACTTTAACATGTGTGTATAACAGTGATAACTTTTAAAGTACAATTTAACAAGTAGTTAGCAAATTCCAACAAATGTTATGGGTTACAATTTCCACAGTTTCAGTTCTTTCCTTACTGTGAAATATAGAATATATTCAGAAAGGTGAAAACTTTCAAAGAACGATCACCAGATAGCTATAGAGCAAATTTCAAAGAATATATAGGTTACAGTTCCAGCATTTCAGTTATTTCCTTCTAGTTATTCTAATACCCTAGCATCTAAGTATGTGTATATATATATATATATATGTGTGTATGTATATATATATATTTTTTTCATGTAAAGTTTCAGTATTTGTGATCCATTGTTAAATCCTATCTTGTCTGTTGCTACCCCTTCTTCTCCTTTGATCACTTTCTTGATCTTTAGGGGTGTCTAGGCAGTGACCACCCTAACTTGTCCATATTGAAACAGGGTGTTGATATTATGGGGAAGGGGGCCACATCTGATAATTGTTCTTAAAGACACTGTTGCCTCTGAGTTTTAAGACTTGTCTGGCATAGAAACACTGGTGGATTTAAGTTTCTGAGAGCTAAAACTTAGTGAGTGAATCTTTTATAGAATCTCAGATAGGGACCTAGGTATTTCAGGATTACTGTTGGAAAGTGCCTGGCATGCTGTGGCATTTGGGATAGCTAGCATAAGAGTAACCTCCAGGATAGCCTCTTGACTCTATTTGAGATCTCTTAGCCATTGTAACCTTATTTTGTTATCTTTCTTTTTCCCCCTTTTCGTCAAGTAGCCATTTTAAATTCCTCGCTGCAGGGCCAGGCTCATTCCTGGGAATCGTGTCCCACAATGCCAGGGAGATTCATTCCCCTGGGAGTCATGTCCCATGTTGGGAGGAGGTTAATGAATTTATTTACTGAGTTGGGCTCAGAGAGAGAAAGCCCACAGCTGAGCAACAAATGAGGTTCCCTGGAGGTGCCTCTTGGATATAATTATAGGTGGGCTCAGCCTCCATTTACAGCCCTAAGTTTCACAAGAGCAAGCGTCAGGAGCAAGGGCCTGATGTATTAAGTAGTGGGTTCTTAATTTCACACAGCATATATTCTGCCCCAAAATAAACAGTTTCTCACATTATCTTCACTTAGTTGTACAATCATCATCACTCTCAATTTTAAACAATTATCATTACATAAAACATCCCAGAGCTCTTATCAGCTGCTAATTATTCATTCCTAGTATTAGTGTAGTGCTGGTAAGGTATTCCTATAAAATATACTCTATAATATGTAATGGGTAGTTTTTCGATATACCACTCTGTTAACTCTCTGTACCAGTGTCATACCTTATAAATATATCATGCTAACACTTACTTATGTTTGTAGTGCTACTCTGTGTTACATGCCTTTAAACAACCACATTCAATGCGTTGGCCTTCTATGTGTCATTGATACTTATAATCCCGTTAACGAACCATAATCACACCTGTCCATTCCCATAGCATTATGTTCACCATCATTTTCATGTCTGTACATATCAGATCATCATTCCCCCTTCACTAGCTTCTGTTCCTCTCTAGGTCCCCTACATTCTACATTATAAGATACTTATTTTACATTGTTCATAGAGTTCATATGAATGATAGCATACACTAGCTCTCCTTTTGTATCTGGCTTATTTCACTCAGCATTGTGTCTTCAAGGTTCATCCACATTGTCATGTTTCATGACCTTGTTCCTTCTTATTGCTGTGTAATATTCCAATGTGTATATATATATATACCATGTTTTGTTTATCCACTCATCTGTTGAAGGACACTTGGATTGTTTCCATCTCTTGACAATTGTGAACAGTGCTGCTATGAACATTGGTGTACAAATGTCTGTCTGTGTCACTGCTTTCAGATCTTCTGGGTATATACTGAGAAGTGGAATTGCTGGATTACAGAGTGACTTGCTATCTAGTTTTCTGAGGAACCACCAGACTGCCTTCCACAGCAGCTGTACCATTCCACGTTCCCACCAGCAATGGATAAGAGTTCCAGTTTCTCCACATCCTTGCCAGCATTTGTAGTTTCCTCTTTGTTTATTGGCAGCCATTCTAATTGGTGTGAGAGGATATCTCATTGTGGTCTTGATTTGCATTTCCCTAATAGCTAATGAAGATGAACATTTTTTCATGTGTTTTTTAGCCACTTGTATTTCCTCTTCCGATAAATGTCTTTTCATATCTCTGGCTCATTTTACAATTGGGCTGTTTGTACTATCGTTGTTAAGTTGCAGGATTCCTCTATATATGCAAGATATCAGTCTCTTACCAAATACATGGTTTCCAAATATTTTCTCCCTTTGTGTTGGCTGCCTCATCACCTTTTTGACAAATTCCTTTGAGATGCAGAAGCTTTTGAGTTTGAGGATTTCCCATTTATCTATTTTTTTTTTCATTGCTTGTGCTTTGGGTTTAAGGTCTAAGAAGCTACTTCCTAATACTAGGTCTTGAAGATATTTCCCCACATTATCTTCTAGGAGTTTTACGGTGCTGTCTCTTATATTGATGTCTTGGATCCACTTTGAATTAATTTTCGTGTAGGGTGTGAGGTAGGGGTCCTCTTTCATTCTTTTGCATATGGATGTCCAGTTCTCCCAGATGCATTTTTTTAGGTTCTTTGAATTTTTATTCTTTTGATTGAACCAGTAAACCAATTTGCGTAGAACTGACATCTTAATGTTGTTTAGCCTTCCTATCCATGAACATGATGACTGCCGTGGTCTGAATCATCTCAGGCTCCCACTCGCCCCTGCCTGCACCTGAGACATGCCTGGATCCCCACCTGAAACCCCGCCTGTCCTCTCCAGGGTAGGAGAAGGCAGTATTAACCTGCAACTGTTTGAAGTAACTGTTTGCTTCTTTTCCTCCTCCTTACCCCATCCACAAATCACCCCTGCTCTCTCCTGCTCTATTTTTTAGTAAAATTGGAAAAGAAAATATTGATAGGTATGTTACTTACACAATGAGACCAAGCCAATGTATTATTTATTTTTCACTGAATTGAAAATCTCAGTCCCAGCAGTTTTAAGCAGAATTGACAATTGTTAATGAAAGTTCAAAGTGACTGGATTACAGTTCCTAGTGGAACTGATGCCAGCAAAACTGGGGAGCTCCCCTTGCTGGCCAGAGTTTTAATATGAAAAATACTAATTTAAGTCTCTAAATACATTTCATTTTGTTTGGCTCCATTTATCTTAAAAATTGCATATTTTACTGTCATTGCAATTTAATTAATAATATGACAAATATTTGCCTATTATCTTCTCTTTGCTAACCTCTGTGCTACATATTCAGGTGGTACAAAGTAATGAAGTCAATCCTTGCCATGAAAATAAGACATGTACATGAGCCCTTATAGTCCAGGTGTAATTCTAGGGATTTCTCATAGCATGTTTTGAAAGAAAATATAAGCATTGTTCTGCCATTCATACACACAGCTCCTAGCATTTTCTGTGCATAATTCAGCCCTAAATATTTTGAAATGCTGACCTAACTTTAAGTATACTAACCATATAAATGGAAAGGTATACCAATAATTCTTTATATTGAAAATTCATTCCTTACATATGCTTTAAAATAAATATTTTCTTTTATATTTGTGGGATGGGAGCACCTGTGCAGTATTCTAGTTACCCCTGGAAAACTTTGCTGTGCAGAGATCCTCCTGCCACTTGGCAATCCACAAGTAAAGAAATGATCTAAGTTTTAAAATCTGTATACATGTTTCAGAACACTTTATAATGTCCCAGACGCATTTTTTGAAGAGAACAGTCGCAGTTCAGTGGATTTGGGGGCTTTATCAAAAATCAGTTGACCATAGATCTGGGGGTCTGTTTCAGAATTCTCAATTTTATTCCATTGATCAATGTGTCTATCTTTGTGCCAGTAGCATGCTGTTTTGACTACTTTGGCTTTATAGTAGTCATCAAAGTCAGGAAGTTTAAGTCCTCCCACTTCATTTTTCTTTTTTAGAATGTTTTTGGCAATTCGAGGCTCCTTTCCCTTCCAAATAAATTTGGTAACTAGCTTTTCCAAGTTTGCAAAGTAGGTTGTTGGAATTTTAACTGAAATTGCATTGAGTCTGTAGATCAGTTTGGGTAGGATTGACATCTTAATGACATTTAGCCTTCCTATACATGAACATGGAATATCTTTCCATCTCTTCAGGTCCCCTTTTATTTTTTTTAGTAAAGTTATCTAATTTTCTGTGTAGAGGTCTTTTACATCCTTGGTTAAATTTATTACTCAGTATTTGATATTTTAGTTGCTATTCTGAATGGAATTTTTTTCTTGCATGTCTCATTAGTTAAATAATTTCTAGTGTATAGGAGCATTGCTGACTTCTGTGCATTTATATTGTATCCTGATACTTTGCTGAATTTATTAGCTCAAGTAGCTGTTTCATTGATTTCTCAGGGTTTTCCAAATATAGAATCATATCATCTGCAACTTTGGACAGTTTTACTTCTTCCTTTCCAATTTGGATGCCTTTTATTTCTTTGTCTTGCCAGATTGCTCTGGCTAGAACTTCTAGCACAATGTTGACTAACAGTGGTGACAGTGGGCTTCCTTGTCTCATTCCTGATCTTAGAGGGCAGGCTTTTATTCTCTCACCGTTGAGTACTATGCTGGCTGTGGGTTTTTCATATTATGCTCTTTATCATATTGAGGATTCCTACCTTTTGAAGTGTTTTGATCAAAAAGGGATGTTGCATTTTGTCAGATGCTTTTTCAGCATCTATTAAGATGATCATTTGATTTTTCTCTTTTGATTTGCTAATGTGTTGAATTACATTAATTCATACTCTTATGTTGAACCACCCTTGCATGCCAGGAATGAACCCCACTTGGTGGTGGTGTATAATTCTTTTAATTTGCCTTTGGATTCGATTTGCAAGTATGTTGTTTAGGATTTTTGCTTCTATATTCATGAGGCAGATTGGCCTATAATGTTCCTTTTTTGTAGTATATTTATCTGGTATTGGTATCAGAGTGATCATAGCTTCATAAAATGAGTTAGGTGATGTTCCTTTTTCTTCAGTTTTTTTAAAGAGTTTGAGCAGGAATGGTGTCAGTTCTTTTGGGAAAGTTGATAAAATTTGCCCTATGAAGCGAACTGGCCCTGGGCTTTTATTTGTAGGAAGCTTTTTGATGACTGATTGGATCTCTTTGCTTGTGATTGGTTTGTTGAGGTCTTCTGTTTCTTCTTGGGTCAGTCTATGTTGTAGATGTATTTCCACGAAATTGTCCATTTCCTCTAAGTTTTCTAGCTTGTTGGCATACAATTGTCACTTAAGATTTTTGTTTTTATTTCTTCGGGATCTGTAGTGATTATCCCTTTCTCATTTCTGATTCTATTTGGGTCTTCTCTCTTTTTGACTTTTTGTCAGTGTAGCTAAGGATTGTCAATCTTCTTGATCTTCTCAAAGAACCAACTTTTGGTTTTATTCATTCTATTTTTTTTTTGTTCTCCAGCTCATTTATTTCTGCTTTAATCTTTTTTTTTAACCTAAAATAACTACTTTACTTCCAACATGTTCCTACTCTACCCCTAGAAAATAAACTAGTATGACAACATTTTGTGAACTTGTTCTTTCTATATCCACCAGAAATTAACAAACCATAGTAATTCCTGGGCATTCCCAGAACGTTCAATTTATCCACAATAGCTTATCTGTTCTTACTGAGTTATCGTTCCCCCTTCATTAATTGCTATCACTAGTTCCCATACATTCTACATTATAAAACATTTATTTTACATTATTCAGTGTTCACATTAGTGGTAGCATATAATATTTCTCTTTTTATGCCTGGCTTATTTCAGTCAGCATTATGTCTTCAAGGTTCATCCATGTTGTCATATGTTTCATGACATTGTTCCTTCTTGCTTCCGTGTAGTATTCTATCGTGCATGTATACCACATTTTACTTATCTACTCATCTGTCAAAGGACATTTGGTTGTTTCCATCTCTTGGCAACTGTGAATAATGCTGCTATGAACATTGGTGTGCAGATATCTCGTCGTTATCACTGCTTTCAAATATTCCAGGTATATACCAAGAAGCGCAATTGCTGTATCGAAGGGTAACTCTATGTCTAGTTTTCTCAGGAACTGCCAGACCGACTTCCAGAGCGGCTGAACCATTATACAGTCCCACCAACAATGGATAAGAGTTCCAGTTTCTCCACATCCTCTCCAGCATTTGTAGTTTCCTGTGTGTTAAAGGCAGCCATTCTAATTGGTGTGAGATGGTATCTTGTTGTGGTCTTAATTTGTATCTCTCTAATAGCTAGAAAAAGCTGAACATTTTTTCATGTGTTTCTTGGCCATTGTATTTAGAGAACTGTCTTTTCATATCCTTTGCCCATTTTATAATTAGGCTGTCTGTATTACTGTCATTGAGTTGTAGGATTTCTTTATATATGCAAGATATCAGTCTTTTGTCAGATTCATGGTTTCCAAAATTTTTTTCCCATTGAATTGGCGGCCTCTTCGCCTTTCTGACAAATTCGTTTCAGGTACAGAAACTTCTAAGCTTGAGGAGTTCCCATTTATCTATTTTTTTCTTTTGTTGCTTGTGCTTTGGGTGTAAGGTCTAGGAAGTCGCTGCCTGTACCAGTTTGTATATGTGTGTCCCCCAGAAAAAGCCATCTTTGATGCAGTCTTGTGGGGGCAGACATATTAGTGGGTATCAAGTTGGAACGTTTGGATTAGGTTGTTTCCATGGGAATGTGCCCCACCTAACAGTGGGTGATGACTCTGATTGGATAGTTTCTATGGAGGTGTGACCACACCCATTCGGG